>JAODAL010005726.1:0-140443 GCA_025379985.1 Phyllomedusa bahiana | reverse complement strand
GGGGAGAGGGGAAGAAGAAGTGCCCCCAAATTTTGGGGGCTCATCCTCCCCACCCCGCTGAACAAGTTTTGAGGTATTTTACACTTAGTATTGTTAAAAAAGGCCCTGTGAAAAATTGTCAGGTTGAGGCTTTTGGTTTTAAACCTAGTGCCCCCATATCGAGAAGTAACAGTGGGTTCAACTTCTTCCTGTTCATTTCCCTTTTCCCCCATCAGGGTTCTGGAAAAAAGAAACCCTGGTGGTTTATGAAAGATATTTTACTTGCTTTAGTTTTAAAAATTTCATAGGGTTCGGCGCTTTTAGTTTTTTTGAAAGCCCCTGGAAGATACGATCGCCCCTGAAACCCCATAGGGGGAAATGGGAAAAAGGAAAAGTTTGCAGTCTACAAAAGTGGTTTTTCCCCTTTTCCCTCGTCTTTCGGCGGCGGGCGAAATTCCCAAAACTTGTTGTTTTAATACGCCGGGCTTCCGTTTTTTTGGGATTTCTTCCCCATAAAAATTCAATTTTTTAATGGGCGCTTTTAAAAAAAAATGAGAAGGGGCCGTGGTTTTTGTACAAGACATGACATAAACTGCGGGTCCCTGAATTGGAAAAAAAAACGGTTTTTCAGCCTTTTTTTTGTCGAGCATGGGGAAAAAACCCGCCACCCCCATGGGAATGCATTGTCGTGAATTTCTCCCACCGCAAATACAATAAATCATATGCGTGGAGGGAGGGATGGGTTCTCTTCAAAGAGCTAGGGTTTTACCTTTAATTGTGGCGTTTCTTTTGGGTGGGCCCTTAAGCACTTAGCTTAGTGCTTTGGGACACGTCTGGTACCCTGCACCTGGATTTACCGACATTTAGCGGTTGTATGTGGACTTTATGCCTACCTAGCTGGAGTTAAGCCATATGTTTGTTTTGTTACGGATATAAACCGGCTACTGTGAAGCCTCCTGCTGAAGATATTTTGTATTCCTGTTTGGTGTTCAGTTTTTGTTGCCGTTTTTTAAAAAAAAACCCCTGTTTTTTTTTTCCCACCCAAAAATTGTTTGTGTACCTTTTTTTGCAGCTAAACTCATAAAATTATATTTAATTTATTGTATTTATTATTTATATTTTATCTTTTAAAAATATATATATATATATATAATATTAATATATTTACATTTTATACATATAAAATTGCCCTTTTTAAAAGTAGACCCTTAAAGGGGAATGGGACCTGTGAGGGGGGGAAAATAAAACCCTTTGGCAAAAGCCCTTTAAACACCCGGGAAAAATTTTCCCCGGGATCCTTACCCTAGGGGCAGGAGATGTTATGAGCCAGCAGCCCTTTGGGTTTCACTATCGTTTTTAAACAGCTCAGGGGGAGTAAACACAGAGTGTGCAGGCCACTAATCATTACCCTTTTGATGCCTTTTTTTTGTAAAGGGGCCCAAGCCCCTCCTGAAAGCAAAAAAAAAACCTACAAATGATGAGGGCCCCCCTTGTTTTGGGGTTGGGATGTTTTCTTAAGCTAAAAGATTTTCCCTTTTTCCCCCCAAAACGTTAAGGGATATTTCATTATGGAAAAAACAGTTCAATCTTAAACCCCAAAAAATTGTGGGGCTTTTTTTCTGTTTTGGTTTTGAAAAAAATTAATCTGGCTGTTATATGTTTTTTTTGGAAAGTAATTCCCTTCTTTCTGGCAGAGTGGCCTTTCAACCCATGTTGTTTACATTTACTCGTTTTATTTTGGGGAAAAATGAATAATTTTTTACCAGCTTCCACCCGCATCTTCACAAAGGGTTTTTTCTTTTGTTTTGGGTTGATATGCAATGTTGAACCAAAGCATGTTCCCGGGACACAGAACCCCTTCTTTCCCGAGAGGGGATGATGGTTGGGGCATTTCCATTTTTAAATTGCGGAATTGTTTTTACAGATGAACCCAGGGCCCCCCTTCCCGGTACTGGAAATTGCCCCCAGAAGAATGGCCCCATTGTGCAAGTCCAAATTTCTTCCTGACAAAGTTTGGTTTATTTCTTTTAAAATTTTCCATGATGTTAAAACACGTAAAAAATGTGTTTTGGTGTGCTTTAAAATACAAACCACAGGGGGGGTGTCTTAACTCAGATGTTTTCCAATAAAATTCAAAAAAAAAATTTATGGGCAAAAATATGGGCTGTCCAAAAATTTTTTTAAAAGGATATTTAAACCTAGTGTATGTAAACTTTTTTTCTTTTTCAGAAAGTTTATAAAAATGCCCTTTAAAAAAAAATCTTGCATTATTTTGGCATTTTGGCAAAAAAATAGATAATTTTGGTAATCCCAAATTGCCTTTGTGGGTAAGGTTTATTTTGATTCATGTCAGATTTTTTTAGAAAAAAAAAGCATTAAAAAGTCTTTTTATAAAAATGAGGTAAACTTCTTGTTTTTTAAAGTGTGTTCACCCCCCAACCCTTTTTGTAAAAATTGTATTTATCCCTTTTACGGACAAACACTTTTAAAATTTTGCAGCCGGGATAACAGTATAAAATTTGGTGTGCCCTCAAAATAAAATTAAAACACAGTCATTAAAACTGGCAAAAAAAGTAGTAAATATGAACCCCCCCCCCACCAACCCTGATTGAATGTAAGCAAGAAAACCCCTTTTTTTGTCCTCACCCGATTTTCCCCCACCACCCCTTGACCCTTCTGAACCAATAAGTTTATTTTGAAATCATAGACCACCCCGGGCAGGGTTCCTTTTTAAACCTTTTCCTTAGTCCTGTTTGGGGGTTTAAAAATTGGGTTTTTGGGGCTTTCTTGTGATCATTTTTGAAGAGGTTCCTTTTGGGACGACAGGGCCCTGAGACCCAAATTTTATCGGTGGGATGGTTTGTTCTTTTTCAGGTTGGAAATCCTACCCCCTTTTACCTCTGCGCAATTTCTGGCAGCAAATCATCTCTGGTTTTAACGGGTCGGGGAAAGGCCACTCAATTCTTTTGGTCGACCATGGCTAGGCCTGTCCTGAGTCTAATATGTCTTGTTAAATTTCTCTATGGTCTTGGCCACCATGCTGCAGCTCAGTTTCAGGGTGTTGGCAATCTTCTTATAGCCTAGTCCATCTTTATGTAGAGCAACAATTCTTTTTTTCAGATCCTCAGACAGTTCTTGAGGTGCCATTTTGAACTTTCAGTGACCAGTATGAGAGAATGTGAAAACGACAACACCAAATTTAATACACTTGCTTCCCATTCACACCTGAGACCTTGTAAAACAAATGAGTCATATGACACCGTGGATGGGAAATGTCGAATTGGGCACAATTTTTCCTTTTTCACCTAGGGATGTACTCACTTTTGTTGTGGTTTAGACTTTTTTGGCTGTGTGTTGAGTTATTTTGAGGTCACAGTAAATTTACACTTACATAAGCTGCACACTGACTAGTTTACATTGTATCAAACTGTCATATCTTCAGTGTTGTCCCATGAAAAGATATAATACAATATGTACAAACATGTGAGATACTGAATATATACACACGCACACAAAATTAAGGTTTTACAATCAAATGGCTTGATATGTATGTGTTGGTTCTGCATAACATAAGCTATGCTATTATCCATGAGGTGAAATCTGTCTTATTTGTAGTATTATTGCCTGGTTGGCAAATTCTACTACTTTACTGTCTGTAGTTTAAATATTGGTTTATTCTTTCATCCAGATATGTCATCCTTGCCAATTTGCTTGTTACAATGACTGATAAACGAATGGTTACGTTCAAGTGTAGCTAATGGGGAAAAGTCCAACACAATTTCCTTGGGAGAAATCCGATTTTAACTTAACAGAGCAATAGGGCTAATACACTTTCGTATTTCCTGAGCGGGATCCAATAAAAATCCGCTTAAAATAATGAACATGTTCATGTTTTTTTCTGCACCATGGATTTTAAATCAATGTGCACAATGAGCACTGTAGTTTATTGTGTGAATTACAGTGCTGGTCATTTAAATGAAAGGCCATTGGAATACACAAGGATTTTAATGAGGAATTTTAAAATCCATTGTGTGAACATATCCTTACATTTAGGGCCACATGTATGAAACTGTTTATGTCTAAAACTCACTCTTTTGCCCATAGTAACCTATGGGCAAAAAAGTGAGTCTTAGACCTAAACAGGTTCATACTTGTGGCCCTAAGGGTGCGCAGCTTGTATAAGTGTAAATTTACTGTGTAAACTTAGACTAGACATGTCAGGATACGTTCGTATCCAGCAATTATTGGTGATGACATGTTTGATGGAGGCTAGCTGTACAGAGAAGACTGGCAGACTGGACATGCGTTGCCATTGGAGTGTTGGGGGAGTTGAGTTGTAGTGTTTTTATTTTTAAATCTGCAGTGAAATCTGCAATTTAAATTTGCAATGGTGAATAGCCACAACAAATCCATGACATTTATACAACATTGCATTCACTTTGCTGCTACAGTCAGGGGCGCCAATAGGGCAGTACGGGCAGTACTCCTGTCAGGGGTCCTAATCAAAAAGGGCCTCACTGATATGTTAAAAAATAGGAACTAGTAATGGGCGGGGGCCCCATTTGATTTGGCTGTATGGGGCCATGAAACGGTTAATAGATGACTAATGGCAGCCTTGGCTACAGTATTCCAGAGCAGATAAAGGGTGTAAATGTCTAAACTAGCTCTGCAATCCCTCCATTCTAAGAGTTGTTAGGGGTCCTAAAGGTTGGCCAATATTAATTAGAATACTATTGCATGTCTTAGAGATAAATCATAACATTTAGTGATGAGCGATTACGTTGACTATCGTCATCGGGTTGATAGTCGATATCGTCAATTATCAAGAAGATTCCGATAGTCGATAGTTTTGATTAGGCCATGACCATTAAATTTTTGGGGGAAAAGGAAAAACCCCCTTCATTCTTCACCAAACAGGGCTGGAAAAAAGCTGGAATTAAACACCAAAGTAAAGGATCGTGTACATCTTAGGAAAAAACCATTTTGGTTTATAAAAGCCACAAAAAAAAAAAAACGTCACCACCTTCCTTCCTTTTTTGTACCACAGCAGCCCCCTTAAACCTGAACCAAAAAATTTAAAAAAAAGTGAAAAGGCAGTTTGATTTGAACCATCTTTTTTACTTAAAAACTGGACTGGACTAAACCGTCTGGAAGCGGTTAAACCTTAAACTTTTGACCCACAGTTAAAAAAAAGGGGGCCAAAAAAAAAAAAAAAAATAAAAGGGGGTCTTTTAACCACCATTTTTTTTGAACGGGGCTTTGATACCCCTTTTTCTGGGCCAAGGCAGAGCCCCAAAAACCTAATGCCCCCCCGATTAAAAAGTTCCAAAAAAAAAAAAAAAAAGGAGTTTTAAAAAAAAAAACCACCATTTTAGTTAAATTGGCATTGACTTACCTGTTCTGTAAAAGAAATGACCATTAAACCGTTGACCCAAAAGTTTAACCAGGGCCGGAAAAAAGGGTTTTTCCAAAAAAAAAAAAAAAAAAACACCATTTATTTTGGGAATGGCATTGACTATATCTGTCCTGGGTAACCTACATCTGTTCCAAGTTTCCTTTTTACCCCCCTTTTTAAAATTCGGGGAAATATTTGTATCACATTTTGTGCTCCCCAGTTTTTTAGTATTTTTAATTTAGAAAACTTTTTTAAAATAGGAGGGAAAACCCAAACCCACATTTTGTTTCTTTTTTTTAAATGTATTAAATAGGTTGTTCACTAAGGGTTTGCTAGCTATGTTAAAGTCTTGCAAAAAAAGTTTTTTGAAATATGTTTTTGGACGGTTGGGTGGATCCGTGGACCACCGCAAGCGGGGGGGGTAGTTAAAAGCCACCCCAGGGAACGGATTTAAAGTACCCCCCGGTTTTCACCGAGCCCCCCCCAAAAGCGGGATGGATTTGCTGCGGCGTGAGGTTCCCCAGGTCTTTTTCCCCCCTGGTGACTTGCTTGGGGGGTTGGCGGGGGGGGGGGGGGGGTCTGCGTGGTACAGAATCGTAACCCAAAAGGGGGTATTTCGGGGAACCAGGCAGAAGGTCAGGGCGGGGGCGGCAGGGTACGTGGTCAGTGAGGGACGCGGTCAGGGCAGGCGGCAAACAGGCAAGGTCAGGAAAGTGGGGGGAAGGACTGGTACAGGTAAAATAGGAACAAAGGAACCCCCAAACTTCACTAAGCACCCCAAACATTTCTGGCACAGGTGCCGGGGGGGCGGTTTACTTTTTAAAAGGACCAGCCCCCGGAATAAGCCAATTACGGGACACTCCCCCTTTTAAATTTTTAAACCCAGCCGTCGACGGGGGGGCCGCTGGCCGCGGCCGGGAAGACAGGAGGCCGTTAAACGGGCGGGGCCAGGTAAGGAGCGGGCGTGGGGCGGGGGTGGCCGCGGGTGCCCCGAAAGCCGCTGGCAGGCAGGGAAACGGCCGCAGGGGCAGCGGTGCCCGCGGCCGCCATGACAGTACCCCCCCCCCTTGGGTCTCCCCCTTTTTTTTAAACCTAGCCAGGAGTTGGGGACAGATTGCCCCCGGCCCCCAGAATGCTCCTCAGGCCCAAACCCCCTTCAGTCGATGGAAAGAACCGCTTCCCTCCTGTTTCTGTGCCGCACCTCCTTGCCTCAAAGATGTACCCGATTCGGCCACAGGAGAGGCGAGAAAATTACGGGAAGAAGCGATTCAGCCCCAAAGGGGTTTGGGGAGCGAGACAGGGAAAGGGTTCGGGCACGAGAGGGGGAGGAAAGGGAGTTGTAGGAGAGGGGTTAAGCGGGAGAAGTACCACAAAAGGGCCAAATATTTGGGCCCAAAAATTGTAGCTGGGTCCTTGAAACGGTGATTTGGCCCGTAGCCACCCTTCACCTGGCTTAAATACGGGGGGAGGTCTCGGTACCTATCGGCCTGAACCTTTAGTACGAGAGGAAACCTGAAGGGGGGCCTGCAAAGTGACCTGCCAGAGTGACTGAGTCTGTACTTGGGCCCCAAAGGCAGGAAGTGACACGAAACGGTAGGGGGGGGGAGGTGGGCGGGGATGTAACCAACACAAAAAAAAAGGGGGGGCTTTGGGGACCCCAAGTCTGGGATTGTAAGGAATTCCGCCCGGGGGGAGAAGGTCGACCAATTTTTTCCCGGCAAACACAAAATGTCGCAAAAAAAGCGCCTAAGTTTTGGTTGACCTCTCACCCCCCGTTGGTTGAGAGGGTACAAAAGACAAAAAGTCCACTGGACTGGTAATGATACACAGGGCCCGCCAGAACTTAGACACAAACTGGCCCCCCAATCGAGGTGATGTGCGGGGGGGACCCCATGTAACCGAAAGTATGGTGGAAGAAGAGCGGGGCTAGTGGGGTGAGGGGGTAACCCCGGGCAAGGGCCAAAAGAGCATTTTAAAAAACCCTGTCAACCCCCCCAAATGCCCGGTTTTTCCGGTGGGGCCCGGCAGGTCAGTGAAAAGCCCATAGCAATATGGGTCCACGCTTTAGGAGGGAGAGGCAGAAGGGCCCGGGGTTGAGGCGGGGGACCTTGTTAGAGCAAAGGGCACGGAAAAAGAGACAAAGTCCCGAATTTCTTGATGAGGTGGGCCCGTGTATCGGGAGATAAATTGTGGGAAATGTGAATCCCAGGAGGGCCCCGGGTTTTGGGGGACGAATGTCCCATTTAAGGATTCTGGCCGAAAAGCAGGGGACGTAGGTTTCCCGGAGGTCCCTGTAGAAGGTTACAGGAGAGCAGCCAGAAGCCGTTCCGGAGGATTAAAGTGCTGTAGGGGGGGCTCCAAGCTACGTATAGAGGATCTGAAAGAGCGTTGCCCTGACGTTTTTTTTTAGCCCGGGCGGAAGTGTAGGAAAAAATTAAAACGAGCGAAGAAAAGCGACCCCCCGGTTTTCGCGGATTCAACGTGGGCAGATTGCGATAGAAAGGTTTTGTGATCGTGTATATTTCGATGGGGTTTTAGAGCCCTTCAGCAGGTGACGCCATTCTTCGGGCCAATTTTATAGCAAGGAGTTCCCCGGGCCCCCTTGGGGTGTTGCGCTAGTGGGGTGAAGGGCTTGGGAAGAACCCCAAGTTCGCAATTTTCCGAGGAGGTTTTGAAGAAAAACGGCGCCGGCACCAAATGAGGAGGCATCGACTTCAAAACAAACGGGGGTTTTAGGGTCGGACAAGAGAGGGAAAGGAGCGGAAGGAATGCGGCTTTTAGACTTTGAACGCCTCTTGAGCCTGGGGGCCAGGATTTGGGGTTCGGCCACCTTCTTGGTGGGGAACCCGGTGCCACCAGAGATGAGAACTGAGGAATAAATTTCCCAAAAATTGGCAAAGCCTACAAAAACGCGAATGGCCCCAAGGGCCCCCTGGAAGGCCCTTGCAGGCTGTGAGGCTTGGTGGGGCCATCTGTAGCCTTGATGGAAAGATGTACCCTAAAAAGGGAAATGAGGTGCGTTAAAAGGGACTTTCCGCTTGGATAAAGTTGGTGACTCCCGGGGCGTTTTGAGACCCCGGGGGCGTGGTGACGGGGGGTCTCCAGGTCTGGGAATAGATGAGAAGTATCCGATAGACAATAAAACAAAGTAAAAAGTCCCGGGAAAATCTCATTCCAAAATTTTGGGAAAAAAGCCGGAGCGTTTAGAGACCAAAAAGCATGCGAGATACTCGAAAAAGGGCCCTCCGGGTGTTAAAGGCTGTTTTCCCCTCGTCACCCTTCGTATGCGAATCAGATTGTAGGCTCCACGGGGGACCAATTTAGAAAAGATTTTTGCGCCCCGTAGGCGGTAAAAAGTGGAGATCAAAGGCAGGGGGGGGTACCGATTCTTGACTGTTATTTTGTTCAGGCCCCGGTAATCGATACAGGGGCCCAAGGGTCCCATCTTCTTCTCGCGAAAAAAGAATCTGGTCCCGCAGGTGATGAAGACTTACGTATGAAGCCCCTTTCGTAGGTTCTTTGGATATAGGGGTCATTTGCCTTTGTTCCGGGACGGAAAGGGGGGTTAAAAATTCCCCGGGAGGAGTGTCCCAGGGCAGATCAATGGGGAATGAAGGGGGGGTGCGGAGGCAAAAATTGGCCCTTTTTTTGGAGAAAACATCAGCATAGTCTGGTAAGGGGGGCGACCCGGGAGAGACTTGTAGGTTTGGTAAAGGCAATTGAAGGAGCGGGCGGACTGCCCCAAAGGGTCGTGGTGACAGGGCGGACCCCAACGAAGAATCTCGCTGTGTTCCAATCAGGGTCGGAGCATGCTCTTGAACCCGGGGAGGCCCGGAGGATTCAGAAGGGACCGGGCAGTAGAAGAACTTCATGATTTTCCTGATGTAACGCCCCCCAAACTGCAAATGAGGGGCAGTGCAGAACCGAATGGCATCCCTTTAGGGTTCGCCCTGACGGGGGGACACGAAAAAAGGGTTTCTGCAGGGAGGTCACTGGAACGGTATGAGGGGCACCGTGCATGGTAATAAGTTACCGGCGGACCCCCCAGTCCGGAAGGCGGTGGTCTGGAAAGGGGTGTCGGCGAGGTTTGCAAAGAAACCCCAAAGGGTAGGGGCGGGGAGAGGGCCATGACACCTAGGGTTGCCTCTCCCCGACCTAGGTGCGGAAGTTTCCCGGGCGCCCGGCAGTCTCCCTGAAGTGACCCGGAACGCCCCCCCAGTAGAAGACAATGCCCGAGAGTCCTGCGAGCGTTCCCCCTTTGGGGAAAATTGCCCTTTCCAACCCGCTAGGTTCGTCCTCAAGCCGTTGGCGGAGGAAGTGGAGGGGTTGGAAGGGCAGGAGTAAGCGGGTAGCCCGGCCCTGGGCGGGTGGACTCGGTTGGAGGCGGGCTTTTGTCTCTCGGCGAAAGGATATCGACCGGGTGGCTAACCGAATCAGTTCGTCCAAGGAGGTAGGAGGTCCCACCCGCGGGGCGCCTTAAAAGTCCCAAAGGCCCTTTCCAGAAAGTAGCCCAGAGCTCTTGTTCCAGGTAGTTCCGAGGCTAGAGTGCGGAACGCACGAGTAGTGTCCCCCCAGTGGGGTGCCCTGTCGGAGGGGGCAGATGCTCGGGTGAGGAGGTGGGACCGGGTTCCTCAAAAAACAGTCCGGAACCCTGGGGAAGGCTTGCAAGTTAGGGTTAGCGGGGTCTCCTCGGTCCCGCGGAGTGGACCAGGCCCGGCTTGCCAGTTAGGAGGTAAAAAATAAAAGGGGACTTTAGCCCGTCAGTGGGGGAAAATTTAGTCCCCGCATCTCGATGTGTATAGAAAATGACTGATGAAACTTGCATTTTGGGGTCTCCCTCATAGCGAAACGGGGGGAGCGGCGATGCAGAGAAGGTCCCCGGTGCCGAGAGGGGGGAAGCTGAGGTGCAGGAGAACTGGTGGGTGTGAGGGAGGGGCCCCAGGCGGAGGTAGGCGGCCGCAAGGTTCTGATCATGGTTTCGGAGCTGGTGATGCGCTGATTGCTGGGCGCGGCCCTGTAAAGTCCCCGGAAAATTCGGGCATGGTACCCCGGCGGAATCCATGGCCCCATTGTATGTGCTTCGGTGGGTCCCCTGGCCACCGCAAGCGGTGGTAGTTAAAACCCCCCAGGGGGCGGAGTCTAAGTAGCCCCCGGTTTTCACCCGAGCCCGCGCAAAGCGGGAGGGGTTTGCTGCGGGGTGAGGTACCAGGTGTTACCCCTGCGTGACTTGCTTGCGGGGGGCCCCGGGGTACTGCGTGGACAGAAATGTATCAAAGGCGTTTTGTCAGGACCAGGCAGAAGGTCAGGGCAGGCGGCAGAGGTACGTGGTCAGAGACGGACAGACGGTCAGGGCAGGCGGCAAACAGGCAAGGTCAGGAAACGTAGCGGAACGGACTGGTACACGGATAGGTACACGGATAAGCAATACGGACACAAGGACACTCCAAACTCTCACTAAGCACACCAACAATCTGGCAACAGGTGCCGGGGGCGGATACATTATATAGGACCAGCGCCCGGCAATAAGCCAATTACCGGGACACTGGCCCTTTAAATTTAAACCAGCCCGACGGCCGGGACAGACAGGAGCGCCGTTCACCGGAGCGGGGCCAGGTAAGCGAGCCGGCGTGGGGACGAGGGTGGCCGCGGGTGACCGCAATGCCCGCGCCGCGGCCCTGGCAGGCAGGGAAACGGCCGCAGGGGCAGCGGTGCCCGCGGCCGCCATGACATGTGTCCATTAACAGTATCCTACCTATTCCTGTTTCTGACAGCACCATGACCCTTGAGCCACTCTTGACAATTGTGAAGAACAAATGTCTGTTAGAAACCATATTGATTACAATAGGACCTGTAGTATAGCTGCATTTCACAGCAACATGCCCCCAAAAATTCAAAACATGACCCTTGAGCCACTTTTTACAATTGTGAAGAACAAATGTCTGTTAGAAACCACATTTTTTATAATAGGACCTGTAGTATTGCTGCATTTCAAAGCAGCATGACCCAAAAAATTATAAAAATGACTTCTCAGCCACTGTTAAAAATTGTGAGGGAGAAATGCCACTTAGAAGTCACATTACTGTTCCAAAGTACCATGATTATAGCTGTCTCTCACAGCAACATGACCTCCAAAAATTATAAAAATTACTTCTCAGCCACTGTTAAAAATTGTTAGGGAGAAATGACACTCAGAAGCCACATTTCTGTTCCAAAGGACCATGATTATAGCTGTATCTCACAGCAACATGACCCCAAAACCATTTAAAATGTGAAAAATTCTAAAGATGAAGTGAGTAAATAGAATACGGTTTTGTCATGAAACCTTGGTGTCTTTTACAGTCTCCTCACAGCAAACCAGCAAAATGAACTTTTGGAAACTCAGAATAAAAATTGCAGTAAGGAATGATCATTTAAAAAAAAAAAATTTAAGAGGACCATTTCTTTTGGAAGAGGTATGTGAAGTAGACCGGCAACTAATCGGTGACCTCGGCAATTTGGGCCACAACATCATCAGAGATCCATGCCTGATTCATCTTGATGAGAGTCAAACGATCAACATTATCTGTAGAAAGCCGGATGCGTTTGTCTGTAATGACTCTTCCAGCTGTGCTGAAGGTCCGCTCAGATATGACGCTGGCTGCTGGGCAGGACAACACCTCTATGGCATGGCTAACGAGCTTGGGCGATTCATCCATTTTGGATATCCAGAAGTCAATTGGGTCCGGAACACATCCAAAAACATCGGTGTTGAGACGCAGATAGTCGTGCACCATGATCTTAAGCTGGTCTCTGTGTGTTGGATGTGTGCCCTGCATTAAATGGGCTGGTGATGTGGTAAATAAAGATTGCCAGAGGTCACCCATTAGGCTTCTGCCACCTTGCCTGCTGCTGCCGCTACGGCTACTTGGCACTCTACTGCTGTCACGTCGCTGATGTTGTTCCACCGTGACATTTGAAGAACGTGAAGCAGACGAAACAGATGTCTCCAGTTGATCAATCAGCAAGGTCTCCATTTCCTGCATTTTACTCTCTATTTGGGTGGGTGGAAGGAAAGTGCTGAGTTTTGTTTTGTACCGGGGATCCAGGAGGTTGGCCACCCAGTAACTGTTGTTCATTTTGATGGCCTTAATGCGAGGATCATGTTGGAGGAAATGGAGCATCCAAGCACTCATGTGAGAGATGGAGCCTTGATTTCCCAAGCCTCTGGGTCGAGGGGCACTAGCAAACTCATCTTCCTCCTCCGCCTCAAATTCGTGCCAACCTCTTTCCAAGGCAGGGACGTCGGTAACGTCGGTGTCTAGGAATACCTCCTCCGCTTCCTCCGGCACAGCTTCAACACAGCCCTGACTTGCCTCAGATGATGCACCCTGAGAGCTGAGGCGCCGCCTTGCACTAGCCCTGGACCCCAAACCACTGCCTTATACAGACCTATAAAATTGAGAAACTGTTGGGCCTTGTGGATTCGACGGAGAGAAAGGCTCCGTGTCCGCATCTGTGTCCGTCTCCTCCTCCGTCGCTGGCGGGACCTGATGTTTCAGAATGTCCAACGATCGTTCCAGAACTAAGATCACCACAATGCTCATGCTGACAAGGGCATTGTCCGCACTGACCATTTTGGTGGCTTCTTCAAAACTGGCAAGGATGGTGCAGAGCTCTTTCACCTGCCTCCACTCTCGGTGGCTCAACACCCCGAGGTCCGCACCACTGCTTGTCAGGCCATGTGTCACTTCGTACTGCGTAATGGCATTGTGCTGCTGCCACAATCGCTGGAGCATGTGGAGGGTGGAATTCCAGCGTGTTGCCACGTCAACAATGAGACGGTTGACGGGGAGGCCGAGCTGACGCTGCAACGCAGCCAGGCGGGATGAAGCAGGGTGCGAACTCAGACCTCGAGCCTTCCTCAGCAGGCAGTCCAGACCCGGGTAGCTCTTAAGAAATTTCTGGACGACAAGGTTCATGACATGTGCCAGGCAAGGGATGTGCCTCCACCTACCGATCTTAAGGGCGCCCAGCAGATTTCGACCGTTATCGCACACCACCTTGCCTGGCACAAGGTTCTTGTCACCCAGCCAGCGCTCGGTCTCGTTGCGGAGAGCCGTCCACAGCTCCTAACCTGTGTGTGGACGGTCTCCAAAACAGATTAATTTCAACACGGCCTGGTTTCTCTGGGCACGTGATGCCACCAGAGGACCTTGGGGGAAAGAGCCCTGCACCATCCCTGCGGTTTTGAAGAGCGTGCGCCGAGCCTGAGAGCCACCGTCACCCCCAGAGACATCCACCCAGCTCACCCAGTGAGCTGTCACAGAGATATAGTGGCCTTGGCCGTGCTTACTAGTCCATGTGTCGGTGGTCAGATGGACTTTTCCGGACACAGATGCAGACAACGCGCTTGAAATTTTAGATGACACGTGGCTGGACAGGGCAGGGACGGCTTTTCTGGCAAAGAAATGCCTGCATCTGGTGCAAGGGCCATCACGTGGCGGAACCCATCTGTGTCCACCAGACGGAAAGGCAACATTTCCAAGGCCAAAACCTGGCAATGCCGACATTCAGGCTTTTGGCTTTTGGGATGGGTTTTGGGGTTAAAGTGTTTCTTCTGCTCCCAAACCTGGAAGACAGAAGGCTGGCTGCTAGACTGGCCGCTGTACGGCGTGCAGGTCGTCAAACTGGTGGAAGGCTCGGGCGACGGTGGAGGCTGAAGCGGAGGCTGATCCCTGATCATGACTCTGAGAGACATGGGCAGCTGAGAAACGCTTGGTGGTGGCGGAGGAGGAGGGGGCGGATACAGGGGGTTTTGACGGGGTTTGGGAACCCGGGCATCTGTGTGGCCTTTTTTTGGAAAAGTTTTCCCCCTTTTCAACTCATGAAATTTGGGCTGCATGTAACTAGAGAGGTTGGTGGTGGTTAATCACCAAATTTTTTGCCTCTCGTTTGGTTTTACGGAAAAGGGGGCAAATAAACATCGCTGGGGGGGAAACAAGGCTTCTCAAAGAAACCCAGGATTGAGGGGCCGGGGACCTTTTAAAGAGGGCCCGATGAGCGGGGAGGGGGGTTTTTCCGCTGACCTTGCTGGCAAAATTCAAAACAACGATTTCTGAGCCCACCCTTTTCCCTTTTTTAAAGGGGGGAACCCATTGACACCCCCCCCCATCGCCCTTCCTCCTCCCAATAGGGAAGCATTTGGGCAAAAAATTTTTCTGCCAGAAAGACCACTTGGATCCGAAAGGGTCATCATCATCATCTTCAACACGGTGACTTCGTCGCCCTAAATTTCCCTTCCCATCCAAAGCTGCGGTTTACAAGCAAGGCACTGAAAAGCCTTTTCCCAACCCCCGGGTTTTTTTTCCCGGGATTAACCGTTTCCCCTTCTCCCCTTTAAAATTTGGAAACCCAGTAACTGGGGGCGTCAGAGAAGACAAAATCATCCTCTTTGGCCTCTTAAATCTTTTAACATGCCGTCTGCCCCCAACCGAAATTTTTTTCATTAAAGAGGTCTTCAAAAAGGGAAAAAATTTTTTTTTACCACAGTGGGGGGTACACCAGTTGACTTTTGGGAAACTGCCTTCGTTTTCATTTTGGGACAATGCTGAGGGATACTTTTTGGGGCTGTTCCGGGGAGGACGGGGAAGAAAGACGCGGGATGCGGGTTTTCTTTAACCCCCTGAAAAGAGTTTGGCGACGCTTTTTCTTTTTCTTAATTTTCCCCCAACAGGGCCCTGACCCCGATGAAAAGGCCCCCTGAAAGGGCCCCTGAAACCTGACGATCCGCTGGAAAGCGGTTGGTCCCCAAACACGGAAGGAGAAACCTTCCTCGCCCCTCAACCTCCATGCCCCTACCCCCCCTCTTTGCTCCCCCTTACCACCTGCTTTTCCGCCCCATGTTCAGAAAAAAAAATTTAAGAAGGTATGGAGGAGTTTTTTAAAAATCCCTTTATAAAACTCAAATCACAGCTATTCTTAAATTCCTCTAATTTCCTACAGCCAACTAAATTAAAAACTTAAAATTTAGTTTTTTTACGTATACCTGTGAAATGCGGGCGGTGGAAGGAAACCCCCAAGACAAAAACAACAGTGGTTTTTTCCCTTTAGTCCCAGGGGTTTACAAAATGCCCGTAGGGGCAGGAAATTTATAGATTTTTTTTAACAAAATATCATACAAGTCGCCAAAACCCGAGGATTTAACGAGCGGGAATAAAACATTCAAAGTTACACGGGTGAGAAATTGCGTTTTTTCAAACAATGAAAAAACGAGAACATTGCTAAAAATGTTTTTTATCAGAATTGTTTTGTCCCAAAGTGGCTAAATTTTAAAAAAACTAGGGCCGCCCCAAGTGCAAACAGCTATTTAAAAATTACAACGGAAAACAAAAAGGTGGTTTTTGCACCAAAGAAATACACCAACATTAAAATACAAAAAGTTCTTATTCAAATTTTTAAATACCGGTGGCTCTTTTGAACAAAACTTGGGGCCCCACCAAATAAAAAAACCCTATTTGGGAAAAAAAAATGTTAAACGGATAATAAAAGGTGGGTTTTTTTCACCTTGAAAACACCTGGGAATTTACTGCAAATTTCTGTTTTTGGTAATAAACCGTACAATATGGGCTTTTAACAAAATGGGGCCCCCCAAATGGGAACCCAAAACCAAATTTTAAAATTTTGTACGGATAATAAAAAGTTTTTTTTTGCACCTAAAAAATACACCTGCGGTGAAACAAAAACATTTCCGATTCAAATTTAAATACAATTTTGGGTCTATAAAAAAACTGGGGGGCCCCAAACCCAAAATAAAAAAAAAAAAACCTATTTGAAATTAAAACGGTAAAAAAAAGGGGGGTTTTTTGCACCATTAAATACACCCCAATTACTGCAAATTCTTAAAATAATATCCTAAAGTTTGGGCCTTTTAACAAAAAAAGGGCCCCGCGCCAAATTTAATAAACCTAATTAAATTGTGGGCGCATAATAAAACGGGTTTTTGCACCTATAAATTTCACCCCTTCGGTGAAATACAAAATTTTCCCGTATTCCCAAAATAAAATACAAAGATGGCTCTATGAACAAAACTGGGCCCCACCAAAATAAAAAAAAAACCCCATTTTAAATGTTTAAACGGAAAATAAAAGGGGGTTTTTGCACCATGAAATACACCTGCAATTTCTAGTAAAATTTCTTTGAGGTAATATCGGGACAAGATGGGGCTTTTTTAAAAAAAAAAATGGCCCATGGGCCAAAGGGGAACTAAAAACCCAATTAAATTGTGTAAAGGTAATAAAAACTTTGGTTTTTTCACCTATAAATACACCTGGGGTGACTACAAACATTTTTCCCTAATTTAAAATTTAAAATAAAGGGGGGCTCTAAGAACAAAACTGGGCCCACCAAAGTAAAAAAAAACCCCCTATTTGAAATTGGGATACGGAAAATAAAAGGTTATTTTTAGCACCTAGAAAAAACCCTGCCATTCCCCAACAGATTTTCCGTATTGGGAATATCTTTAAAAAAGGGGGCCCTTTTTAAAAAAAATGGCCTTCCGCCAAAGTGAACTAAACCCAATTAAATTGTGCACCGGATAATAAAAAGTTTGGGTTTTGGGACCTATAAAAACACCTGCGGGGAAATAAAAATTTTTGTATCCTACGTGATACAAATTTGGGGCTTTGGAAAAAAAGCTGGGGGTGCGCCAAAGTGGAAAAAAAACGGAAATTTAAATTTTTGTACTGTTAAAAAAAGGTTTTTTTTGGCACCTAGAAATACACCTGCAAATTATTGCAAAAATTTTTGTATGGTAATATCCGTACAAAATGGGGCTTTTAAAAAAAAATTTGCCCGCGGGCCCAAAATGAACTAAAACCCAATTAAATTGTTTCGGATAATAAAACTTTGGTTTTTTTTTCACCTATAAATACACCTGCGGAGAAAAAAATTTTTGTATCCTATTTTAAGAACAAATTTGGGGCCCTTTAACAATACTGAGCCCGCGCCCCAAAATGAAAAAAAAAAAATAATTAAATCGTGTACAGGGTAATAAAAGGTGAGGTTTTTTCACCTATCAAATAAAAACCCGCAATTAAAAGCAAAATTTCAAAATGGGAATAACCGTACAAATTTTTTCTTTTAAAAAAAAAAATGGCCTTGCGCCCCCAAAAAAAACTAAAACCAAATTTTTAAATTGTTACGCATAATAAAACGTGGTTTTTTTCACCTAAAAAAAACACCTGCGGTTTTTTACAAAATTTCTGTATTCAAATTTAAGTACAAGATGGCTCTAAACAAAACTGGGGGCCCCACCAAAGTAAAAAAAAAAAAAACCTATTTTGAAATGTATAAAGGGTAATTAAAAAGGGGGTTTTTTTCACCTATGAAAAAACACCGCCAAATTTCTAGAAATTTTTGTAAAGGTAATATTTTACAAGAAAAGGGTCTTTTAAAAAAAATGGCCCCCTTTCCAAAATGGGAAATAAACCCCAAAAAAAAAATTTTGTAAGGGTAAAAAAACGGGGGTTTTTTTCACCTATAAATTTAAAACCCGCGGGGACTAAAACTTTCCGTATTTTAAAATTTTAAATACAAGGGTGGCTCTATGAAAACAAAACTGGGCCGCCCCCAAAGTAAAAAAAAAACACCCATTTGAAAAGTAAAAAAGGATAAAAAAAAAGGTGGTTTTTTTCACCTTAAAAAAACACCTCCATTACAACCCGATTTCTGTATTTTTAATTTTCTGTAAAAGATGGGTCTTTTAACAAAAAAAAGGCCTTCGCCAAAGTGAACCCAAACCTAAATTAAAAATTTTGTACGGATAATAAAAATTGGGTTTTGCACCCATAAATACACCTGCGGGGGACTAAAAAAAGTTCTGTATCCTACCCGTGAGAACAAAATGGGTCTTTGAAAAAAAGCCGGGGGGTGCGCCAAAGGAAAAACAAAATGAATTTTAAAATTGGGGTACTGTTTTAAAAAAAGGTGGGTTTTTTCACCTATGAAATACACCTGCAATTTTTAAAACAAAATTTTGGATGGGAATATCCGTAAAGTTTGGGGCTTTTTTAAAAAAATAG
This sequence comes from Phyllomedusa bahiana, assembly GCA_025379985.1. NCBI lineage: Eukaryota > Metazoa > Chordata > Amphibia > Anura > Hylidae > Phyllomedusa > Phyllomedusa bahiana. Next base: position 122,011 of record JAODAL010005726.1, on the reverse strand, counting down.
CCTCGCCAAAGTGAACTAAAAACCCCAATTTTAAAATTTTGTACGGAAAAAATAAAACCCTTTGGTTTTTTTTCACCTATAAATTTCACCTGCGAGACTAGAAAAGTTCTTTATTTCCCATTGTAAAACAAAGGGGGGCTTTGAAAAAATTTCGGGCGCGCCAAATGAAAAAAAAAACCCAATTTAAAATTTGGTACAATAATAAAAGGGGGAGTTTTTTCACCAAACAAATACACCTGCAATTACAAACAAAATTTTTGTATGGTAATAACCCCTAAAAAGATGGGCTTTTAAAAAAAAATCCCGCCCAAATGAACTAAACCCCAATTAAATTTGTACGCATAATAAAACGTGGGTTTTTTCACCTATAAAAAAACCCGCGGGACAACAAAAATTTTTGTAATTTAAATTTAAGTACAAGGCTCTATGAACAAAACTGGGCCGCACCAAAGTAAAAAATAAAAAACCTATTTTAAATTTTAAAACGGATTTAAAAAAAGGGGGGTTTTTGGGAAACCCATGAAAACACCTTTCAATTTTCTAGTAAATTTCTGTATGGGAAAAATCTGTAAAGATGGGTCTTTTTAAAAAAAAAATGGCCCATGCCAAAGTGAACAAAACCAATTTTAAAAAATTTGTACGGGTAATAAAACGTGGTTTTTGCACCTATAAATACAAACCCGCCGGTGAAATACAACATTTCCGTTTCAAATTTTTTTACAAGGTGGCTCTATGAACAAAACTGGGCCCCCACCAAAGTAAAAAAAACACCTATTTTTAAATGTATACGGATAAAAAAAGGGGGTTTTTGGGACCAAAGAAATACCCCTGCCATTAAAAGCATTTTCTGTAATTTGGGAATATCGTAAAAAAATGGGGCTTTTAACAAAAATGGCCTTTGCCAAAGTGAACTAAAAAACCCAATTAAATTTTTGTACGGAAAAAAATGTGGGTTTTGCACCTATAAATACAAACCTGCGGGGACAAAAAAAGTTTTTGTATCCTACTGGGGAGTACAAAGTGGGTCTTTTAACAAAGCTGGGCCGCGCCAAAGTGAAAAACACGGAAAATTAAAATTTGTACTGTTTTAAAAAAAGGTGGTTTTTGCACCCTATGAAATTTCACCTTCCCAAATTTTTGCAAATTTCTGGAAAGGGAAAATTTCCAAAAAGATGGGTCTTTTAACAAAAAAAAGCCCCGCGCCAAATGAAACCCAAACCTAATTAAATTGTGTTAAAGGATAATAAAACTTTGGGTTTTTTCACCCATAAATAAAACCTTCGGGAGAAATAGAAAAGTTCTGTATCCAATTTTAAGAAAAAAAGTGGGTCTTTTTAACCCAAAACTGAGCCCCGCGCCCAAGGGGAAAAAAAAAAAAAATTTAAAAAATCGTGTACAGATAAAAAAGGTGAGTTTTTTTTCACCAAAAAAAATACCCTTCATTTTCAAAAAAAGATCTGTATCCCCAAAATTTAAGGGAACAAGGGCTCACAAAATACAAGCCCAATAAAAATCACCAAAAACTGGGCCCAAAAACTGTTAAAAAAAAACCCATTTCAAAGCAGGTTCAAAGCCGAGTCCGGGCTGCAAAATTATCCCCTCCCTTTTTAAAAACCTCTTTTCTAATGTTTTTGTCTCTGTTCGCCCCCCACCCCCCCCCCCTACTTTCCCCCCCCCCCCACCCGCCCTGTAAAAGCCCCAAAATCTCCTTTTTAAAAATTTTCAGCCAAATTTAAATAAAAACTGAAAAAACTCTAATCTAACCAAGTTTTTAATGTTCACCCGCTAAAAGCAAGTTGTCCTTTTTTGAACAAAGAAACAAATTTTTTTTCCGACTGTTTTGAAGAGACCGAGCACACTTCCGCTCTTATGATTTCCCGACAAAGAACAGGAAGGGCTGTCTATGTAAAAAAAGAGGTCCCTGTGATTTTTTTCCCGCCAATTTAGAACCAACACATCCCATCATGAACCCTCGCACAAATGACAGGAACGCCGAAAATGGCGCATATTAATGGGTTAATTTCGCAGATTTTTTAAACCTAAATTTGCGCGTGATCAAAAAACTCTGATCAACATAAAAACCGTGCCGATTTCAACTTTGTCGTTAATAATCGCTCAACACTAATAACATTTAATGATGGGAACACTAATTATATTTTTTTAGGAGATGTAATGTATCAATAAAAGTCGGGTTGCTCCATGTTTTTTACTGACACGATGTCTTGTGTTCTTCCAATTCTGAACACATTGAAATAATTGTAATCAGTCAACTGATGCTGTTTTCCATCATGAACACTGTATGAGCTTCATGCATGAAGAAGAACTAACATCATTGACACCTTAAGGACTGGCTTTTTTTCAGTGTTTTTTTTTTTTCATCCTCGACTTGCAGGAGTCATATCTTTTTTTTCTTTTTGCATCAATATTATTGTATAGATGTTTGTTGTTTGCGGGGCAAGTTGTATTTTTTGTTGGTGACATCTAATAATCCTGTAACATCATAATACTTATATCTTGAAAAAAAGAGAATTATTTGTAGCATGGAATTTAAAAAAACACAATTATGTTGTAGAAATAATATATTAATCTGAATCTGTAGGCTAGTACTATCCCAATTTATATAGTTTTTATTGTCTCACTAATAAATAATTAAAATTGTATTTTTCCTTATGTTCATGTCAGCAGCATAACATTATGAATTATTTCTCTTTGCGAACTTGCAGCACACTTGCAGTAGCTATGCATGCTGCAAGACGCCGGGTGATTTTCAATTACGCACTGGCCACTTCTAAAGCATGAGGGGGAGTGAGGGCTGTCGCATTCACTTCTATTATTCACATCTATTATCCCTGACATGTCACTTCTTTCACCTGGCATTCAATACTCATTGGGGAAGACGGAGGAAATTCATAGCTCTCTATGACAGCTATTAATTACTGTAGTTACAGGCCGTATTTCAGGGCATATTGCAATGCAATTACGCCGATATACAGTCTAAAAGACGGCATGTGAACATACCCTTTTTCCTGTCAGCAGCACCAGACCCCTCCTTAAACAGTCTAAACTAACAAAGCTACTCAAGGGGTTTGAGTTTGTGGGGTCTTATTTATAAAATATATTGTGTTAATAAAATAAATTCATCTGTCCTATCAATCTTCAGAGAAATACCCATTATTGTGCTGGTGATGAGACTAGGGAAAAACAGATTTGCTTTCTAAATCACAAGCTTTACATTTTGCTCAAAAGAGACTTTTCTTTTTTCAGGGTGTTAATATTGTGGGGTATATGTAATTTTCTCATTACTTTAAATAAAAAAAAATTCTTTAAGGCAGGGTAGTCAAAAAGACATATCTGGCTTTTTTTAAAACAGCGTTTATTTTGTGGTATAAACAATGTGATATTTTATTAGTTTAGATTTTTACAGAAGTGACAATACCAATTATGTTAATTTAACGTTTTAATAATATACTAAAGAACTTCGTAAATTTGTCTCTGGCAGGGTGTTATATGAGCATAATAAGGACAGATATATATGCCTTCATTAGGAACCTGTCATAAAAAACCAAATTGCACAGTCACTATGCAGGGGAAATGTCTGCAAGATGTGGGCCCCTCGTTGCCTTATGGCTGAGATGCCGTGGTCAGACTCATCACGAAATCCAAGCGGTTAAACGTCAGTTGTCAGCTCCTAAGCCTGTGTCATAAACCCTTAGGGTGCGTTCCCACTGCACAGGACAAATACCGGTCGGTTTACCCGACCGATTATTTGTCCTGTTTTGGGGCCGGTCCCCCCGGCGCGGGGGGGCGGCTTTTCTCCACGATGAGGGGGGGAGAAAAAGCCCTCCCCTATCATTCACAAGCCACAGATTCTGTCCGAAAACCGGACGGAAGATTGTGCTTGTAGAATGTTTTGCGGGCGGACCGCGGGCGGAAAAACGCCGGACGGAAAAGCCGTGCAGTGGGGACTGCTGCACGGGTTTTCCATAGAGCACCTATGTGCTCATTTTCGGCCGGTTTTTCAGGCGGTCTGCAAAACAGCAAACCGCCTGAAAAACCGTCCGAAAACCCGTGCCGTGGGGACCTGCCCTTAGTGACACCATGATGCTCATGTGTAATGTTCTACAAGAGATTGTATGCTGAATCCTCTCCAGACAAAACAATAACTAAAAAAATTGCTTTCTAACAGCAAACTATTACTAACTGGTACATTTATGTGATAAGTATACTGGTACACTTACTGTAGGTTTAGCTAAAATTTTAATTGCCACCATTCTGCTTAAATAGCTATTTTGAGTCATGTAAAATATGCTAAATATACAGGTTTAAAGGGTCTTTCTGCAAATTAACTTTTGTCATTAGTCAATAAGAGATCCACATAGTGAGATTAGTGGTGGTTGAACCAGTGACATACTCCTAATTCTTTATTAAGTGCAGGGTCTGGTCCAGATTCTTCCTTTTTATTAAAGTTTTGTGAGGAGATGGAAAAAACATAGTAACATTGTATAAAAAAGGAAATTAATGAAAATTCCTTAGTAAAGAGGCTGACTCATGAAGACAACCCAATTTTAAATGTCCTACAGATTTCTTGCTTGTGTCTTCACTTTAGTCAGAGCAAAGAACCAGATTTAGTTGGAGTTTTATTCATTAAATAAGCCCTTAAACATTTTATCATCGCAGCCAGTCTAGATCTCTATGCCCCATTTTCAAATCTGATGTGTTAATTTACGTGTGAATAACCTTTTGATACTTTTACCTATCCATGTGATTCAGAGATTGTTTTCTCGTGACACATTGTTAGTAATAAATTTTGGTCCATACATCCCTTGTTTGTTTGTGAAAATTTAGAAAAATGTGCCATTTTCAAACCTCAAAAATTTCTGCATGTAAGGTAGATAGTTATACCACACAAAATAGATTTTTTTAATGTCTTTTTATTTTTTCCACCATTAGGAGACTTATAAATTTAGTAGCAATTTTTCACATCTTCAAGAAAAGTTGCAACACAGGTGTTTTTAGAGACCAGTACTTTTCTGATGTGGCTATGAGGGGACTGTATGTTAGATACCCCTATAAATGACTCCATTTAAGGAACTACACCCTTTAAAGTACTCACAACTGCATTTAGGATGTTTATTGACACTCTAGGTATTTTACAGAAATCAATGCAAAATAGAGGTGAAATAAAAATGTTTGCAGATTTAAAATTTTAATACATTTATTTACTTACACGGTAGATGTTACCAAGAAAATGCAACTCAACATCGACTCCGCTGTTTGTAGAAATATCCCATATATGGCCCCAGTGTGCTATTTGACTCAACCACAAGCCTCAGAGTAGGAGGAGCACCTACTGGATTTTGGGGACTCATTTTCATCAGGATTTTTTTTACAGGTTTGCAGACACCCTAAGTTGCTAAAACTTAATAAACAACCCTAAAAATATCTAATTTGGGACACTCATATATCTTAATGAATATATCCAGAGGCATATTGAGTATATAGACCCCACAGGTTTTTCACAGATTTTTTTTAGCGTTCGGCTATTAAAATGGAAAATAACATTTTTCCCAATAATATGCAGTTTTAGCTGAAAATGACATTTTCACAAGTAATCCTGGGGAAGCATTACAACATTTGTAATGCAATTTCTTTCAAGTTTGGCAATATCCTTTTTTGGTGGGTTCCATGTCCCAATCACTTTTTTGCAAGCCCCCAAAACAATAAAAACCTTTTCCAGAATCACACGAGTTTCGTTTCAAGATCCCTCAGGACTCATCAAGGGGTTTTATTGGGCCCATTTCGGGTCAGGGGTTTAACCTTTTTTTTTTTTTTAGCATTGGGGCCCCTGAAAAGGGAAAAAAAAAACAGCAATTCCTCCATTGTTTTTTTTTTTTTTCAGTTAAAAACAGCGTTCACCATGCGGGAAAAATTTAACAGGATAAAAATTACTATGGCGAGTCTTAATCATTACAACTACGGGAAAATACCTTTTTTTATAAAGTTTTTTTTTTTTTTTAAACAAACTTTTTACAGAATATGGGCAACATTATAAACCCGGGCTTTACGCCTTTTTTTTGGGAGTAAAATGCGCCTCCCGGGGCCCGTTTCCCCCCCGGTGGGAAACGCGGGGTTTCAGTTTTGGCGCAGCTTTTGCCACTTTCGGCGGGCCCCCCCCGCCAAAAGGGGCGGCAATGGCGGGGTGTGGGCGGGGTGAAGCTTTCCCCCGGGGGGGACGCGGCGCCCCTCAAAACCCCCGAGCTTTAAAAAAATCGGGCTCGCCAAAGCGGGCGCAATGCGGGGCGCTCCACTCCAACAGTCAAAAACTGAACAGGGAGGGAAGCAAATAGAAAAACGCAAAGAAATCTCGGGGTCCACCCGGCACCCAGGGGGCATGTTTCCCAAAAAAAAAACCCGCCTTTAAAAAAGGGGGGAAAACATCTCAAAAAAGAGCTAAACCTCAAAAATAAAATATATAAAAAAAAAATCATTTTCCCAAAAAAACTAGAACGGCGCAAAATCAAGAATTAGGATATTTTTTTTGGGGCCGGGGAAAATACAGTAATTCAAATTGGGAAAGGGCTATTCTCATTGGTCGGCAAAAACCCGGGCCCAAAACAGAAAAAGGAAAAACGCCAGGGGAACAATTAAAACCTATGGAGAACTATTGACCTTTTAGAATTAAAGGGGGGAAACAGTTCAAAATACAGTAAAAAGCAAAAAGAGCTGATTGGCGGCTGGGCGGGGGCTTGGCTATCTTTTCCCTCATGTATGAGCGCACCTCCTGGGAGGGGCGAACTTAGGTGCAGCGCCGCACTCCCCGCCTAAGTAACGAAATGCCCCCCCCCAAAAGTGGCGAGGCCGGCGGCCCTTTTCCCCATGTATGATTGCACTATCTCGGCGGCGAATCATGGGCGCACGCCGCACTGCCCTAAGCCCCCACTTGCGCCTAAAACACGGGCGAGGCGGGGCGGACTTTACATGGGTAGAAATAAAGCGTGCCCCACGCCGACATAAATAGCGGAAAGTGGCCCCCCCTGGGCCAAGATTCATACATGTCCCCTATTGAATATTTTTTTTTACTATTTTTAAAACAGAAAAATTTAAATTTCCCTCATAATCTGACACATTGACAGACAATAAAATAAAGGGTCAATAAAGTAGAATCACAGAAAAAAACACAACCCTATCTTAACCCCTTAACGACCTAAAATTAGCTACTTTTCCAGGTGGTTTGGGGTTTTAAACCGCCCCTTTGGCCCAATGCATACATCCTGGGGACCTGGGGTTTTTGCGGGGGGGGCCGCACATGATTGCGACATGGGGCCCGGGGTGTCCCAAAACACCCACCGGGTTTTAAAAAATTTAAAAAAAAATTTAAAAAATGAAAAAAAGGGAAAACACAAACCCCAAAAAAAAAAATTAAAAACCCGCCCTTTTTTTCCCCCCACCAAACCCCCAACCCCCCCAAAAAAAATAAAAAAATAAAAAAAATTCCCATATTTGGTATCGTTGCCCTGCATAACGACCCCGCCCTATAAAAACTGTCATCTAATTAACCCGGGACGGTTTTAAAAAAAAAAAAAAAAAACAAAAAAACACAAAAATTTAAAATTTTTTTTCATCCCCGCAGCACATAAAATGGAATAAAAAATGGGTCAAAAACTCCTATAAAGCCAAAGTTGTAACAATTAAAACCCTCATTTTATCCTGCAAAAAAAAAATCCTTACACCCGCCTTTCATACAGAAAATAAAAAAGGGGTTTTGGCTCTCAGAAGACAGCGATCATAAAAAAATTTTTTTAAAAACTAAAAACACTTTTTTTTTTTTAACAACATAAAAAAAAAAAATATAAACCCGGATATCGGCCAAAAATTTTCGACCCATAAGTAAAGCAAATTATCAAGGGATACTGCAGTGAGCGTTTTTAAAAATAAAAAACCCCTACTAGGTTTTCAGCATGTTCTTCATCCTCCCTTTCCAAAAAAAAGGATTTTAAAACGATCAAAAAGACTTGTTTTCCCCCCCAAAAAAAAGATACTAATAAAAAATGGTAACTCAAACCCACAAAAAAAAAACCCCTACGCAGCTCCAAAACAGAAAAAAAAAAAAAGTTTTTGGGCCCCAACTATGGCGATGCAAAAATTTTTTTTACTGGTTGAAAAAAAGTGTTTTTATTGTATAAAACAGTAAAAAATAAAAAATATCAAATTGGGGAATTTCTGTTAAAACGTAATTTACCTGCTAAGGGAAAGCTAGCAGTCCCTATAAACCGTATATTGGGCCCCTATAAAAAATAAAAATAAAAAAAAACAACAAAATTGCGCCAAATTTTTTTTCAAGAAATAACGTCATATGCACCCCATAATTGTAACCCCTAAAAAAAATCAAATCATTCCCCCCAAAAAACAAGCCCCTATTCAGCTCTGCAAAACAGGGAAAATAAAAAAAATTTAAAGGGGGCAGAAAGGACAACTTAAAAACCAATTTTTTTTAACATATTTCTATTGGTAAAAGTAATTTAAAAAAAACAAAACTAAATTTAAAAACTATACGTAATTGTACCGAACCCCCCATATTTTAAAAGTTAACCTTTTATTTACCTGCCGGCGAAAGCCGGAAAATTGAAACCCAAAAAAAAAAATGAAAAAACTAACTTTTTTACCCCCCAAATTTTCCCTGGCCCCCAAAGCTAAAAAAAAAAAAAAGGAATACCTATGCACCCAAAATTCACAGTAAAACCCCTTTGAAGAGATCCCTAAGGGGTGCGAATCCAAAATGAAGGACCCCTGGAAGGGTTTTACCCTTTTTGCCCACTTTGGGGGGTTTTGCAAAGCGACATGGGCCCCAACCAAAAATCTGTTTTTCCAAAACCCCCTAGCGCTCCCTTTCCCTTGTACGCCCCGCCTTTCGCCCAAACACAGTTTACATCCACATGGGAAATTTTTTTGGCCCAATTTGAAAGAAATTGCTTTAAAAAAAGTTTTTGGGGGTTTTTTTTTCCAGGATTCCTTTTAAATTTTGAAACATTCTAAGCAAAAATTTCAGATTATTGGAAAATAAAAATTTTAAATTTTTTCCAAACCCTAATGCTAAAAAAAAATTTTTGAAACACCTGTTTGGGGGCTATAGTTTTCAAATTTTTATAGTTTGTAAGCTAAAAAAAGGGCAAAATCCTTTCCCTCAGTTTTTAGCCCCGTTTCTAAGGTGTTAACCAGAGGAAGGGAAAAAAAACCCCCCAAGAGGTAGAAGGGCCCAATTTTCCTCATTTTAGGGGAAAAATTCCTTCCCTTTCCCAATCTGGGCAATCAGGGAAAAATTTCCCCGGATCCCAAAGACCCCCCCTTTCCGAATCCTAGTCCCCTATAACTTGTGATTTAATTTACCTCCAGAAATGCATTTTAAAACCCCTTTTTTAACTTTGGGTTTTTGAAATTTACCATGACCCAAATCCCCCTGGGAGAGAATTTTCCCTAGCTCACTTCTCTTACATAAAGAATCCCTTTCCCATTTTATGTAAAAAACTTTCGTTTTTCCTCAAGACATAAAGGATGCCCCCTTGTTCTAGATACAGCCCTGTGTATAAATAAATCTTGGGAGAGATCTATATACTCACTACACCCCTGGATATATTCCTTAAGGGGTGTAGTTTCCAATCTGGGGTCTTTTTAGGGATGTTTATTAAGTTTTAGCACCTTAGGGTGTCCTCAAACCTGAAATGGCTCCTAAATAAAATCATATTGAAAATGAGACCCCAGAGTCCAGTAGGTGCTCCTCCTATTCTAGGGCTTATGGTTGAGCCAAATAATGCACTAGGGCCACATATGTGAGATCTCTAAAAATGGAAGACCTGGGGGAATTGTTATTATGTTGCATTTACCTAGTCACATTTACCATATTCCAGTGAATAATGGATAAATATTGAAAATCTGCAAAAATAGTGACATTTTGAAATTTCACCTCCACTTACTTTAATTTCTGTGAAATACCTAAAGGGTTAATACACTTCCTAAACACTGTTGTAAATACTTTATGGGGTCTAGTTTCTTAGATGGCGTCATTTATGGGGGAATCTAACATGCAGGCCCCGCAAAGCCACGTCAGAACTGGAGTGGTCCCTAAAAATGTATATTGCAAATTTTCTTGAAAATGTGAGAAATTACTATTAAGTTTCTAAGCCCTCTGTCACGGTTCATGCCGTGGTTCCTGCCTTGGACCGTCGGCCTGTCCGTGCCTGCCATGTCTCTGCTGGGGCTCCCTGTGCTGGGGTCCCGGCAGCCTGTGTTCTGCTATGTACTTACCTGTCCTGTCCAGTCCTGTTGCTTTTTTTTTTTAAACATAATTTTTATTCAAAGTATTAAATATATAAACAGAATTGGGCACAAGAGAAACAAGGTAGCGTCAGCTTACAACATACAAAATATACAAAATATATATGTCATCATAGGAATAAAAAAGTAAATCTTTAACAGAGATATCAGTCACAATATAAATCAACAAATAATTTATACATAGACAATACAGTTAACACAATTATGAGCAGTCTTGTTGCTTCCTGGGTCCTGTCTGTGCACTGTGCCTGCTAGGGCGTGCGGGCGGCAGCTTCCTGCCTATTTATTAGTTTCCTGTTCTGTGCACCTTCCTCTTCACCTCTGACCTCTGGCTATAAGAGGAAGTTCTTGTCTGTACTCTGTGTCAGTTCATTGCAGTCTCTTGCTGTGTCCAGCTGCTTCCCATCTTGAGCTCCTGCCAGCATCTCAGGTCTGCTGTTGGAGACTTTAACCCCTGAGTTGCTGGTCCAGTTGCTGCTTCCCATCTGGGCTCCTGGCGATCTGTCTGTTGTCTCCGGTGTCTGCTGTATCCTGCCGTGTTCCTGTCCTGTATGTGCTCTCCTGTTCCTGATGTATCCTGCTGTGTTCCCTGGTCTGTACCTGCTGTGTTACCCATCCAGTTCCTGCCGTGTCCTGTGGTGCTATGTGTACGTTTATCCCTCCTGTATCCTGCTGTACATGTTCCTGTGTTCCTGTATACCACTACCTGGATTCCTGTCCTGCACCTCGGCTGTCACCGCAGGTAGCCACGTCAGAGGTAGCGACCTGGGGGTCCCGCAGCCAAGTCCATCCCACTTTGCGGCGGGCTCTGGTGAAGACCAGGGGCCCTTAGACTCCGCTCCCTGGTATGGTCCTCCAGCTACCACCGCGCCTGCGGTGATCACAGGGGATCCACACCCGGATGTCAGCGGTCGGCGCCTCGGCATACGTCTGTCATCGCCGCATCGTTACAGAATGAACTGACCATGGATTCCGCCGGGGTGACCCTGCCCTCGTCTAGAGTGTCTGTCTGTCCGCAGGCTCATGGTTCGCCAAGAGCGCCCGTTTGGCCTAGCTCATGGTCCAGCCCAGAGCGTCCATTTGGCCTAGCTCATGGTCCAGCCCAGAGCGTCCGTTTGGCCTAGCTCATGGTCCAGCCCAGAGCGTCAGTGTGGCCTAGCTCATGGTCCAGCCCAGAGCGTCCGTTTGGCCTAGCTCATGGTCCAGCCCAGAGCGTCCGTCTGTTGCCTAGCTCATGGTCCAGCCCAGAACGTCCGTCTGTTGCCTAGCTCATGGTCCCGCCCAAAGCGTCTGTCTGTTGCCTAGCTCATGGTCCCGCCCAGAGCGTCCGTCTGTTGCCTAGCTCATGGTCCCCCCAAGCGTCCGTCTGTTGCCTAGCTCATGGTACCGCCTGACGTCCGTCTGTTGCCTAGCTCATGGTCTCGCCATGAGCGTCCGTCTGTTGCCTAGCTCATGGTCCCGCCCTGACGTCCGTCTGTGCCCAGCTCATGGTCCCCCTGAGCGTCGTTGTTGCCTAGCTCATGGTCCCGCCCACAGCGTCCGTCTGTTGCCTAGCTCATGGTCCCGCCATGAGCGTCCGTCTGTCGCCTAGCTCATGGTCCCGCCCTGAGCGTCAGTCTGTTGCCTAGCTCATGGTCCCGCCCTGAGCGTCCGTCTGTTGCCTAGCTCATGGTCCCGCCCTGAGCGTCCGTCTGTTGCCTAGCTCATGGTCCCGCCCTGAGCGTCCGTCTGTTGCCTAGCTCATGGTCCCGCCCTGAGCGTCCGTCTGTTGCCTAGCTCATGGTCCCGCCCTGAGCGTCCGTCTGTTGCCTAGCTCATGGTCCCGCCCAGAGTTCCCCCCCATTTTGCTTAGTGCCCCGTTTGTTCCTCCCATGCAACTCCTTTTCTAGGTTTTCCCTATACTGGCCATTATACAGCCTGTACTTGGTTTTGGGGCTGCCCTCGTAGAAGCTGCGGGCCCCTGGCCTATGTGGAATGCCATTCTGTGATAGGGAGGGGGAGGAGGGGGCTTTGAGGGGGGTACTGTCACGGTTCATGCCGCGGTCCCTGCCTTGGACCGTCGGCCTGTCCGTGCCTGCCATGTCTCTGCTGCTGCTCCCTCTGCAGGGGTCCCGGCAGCCCGTGTTCTGCTATGTACTTGCCTGTGCTCTCCAGTCTTGTTGCTTCCTGGGTCCTGTCTGTGCACTGTGCCTCCTAGGGCGTGCGCGCGGCAGCTTCCTGCCTATTTATTAGTTTCCTGTTCTGTGCACCTTCCTCTTCACCACTGACCTCTGGCTATAAGAGGAAGTTCTTGTCTTTACTCTGTGTCAGTTCGTTGCAATCTCTTGCTGTGTCCAACCGCTTCCCATCTTGAGCTCCTGCCAGCATCTCAGGTCTGCTGTTGGAGACTTTAACCCCTGAGTTGCTGGTCCAGTTGCTGCTTCCCATCTGAGCTCCTGGCCATCTGTCTGTTGTCTCCGGTGTCTGCTGTATCCTGCCGTGTTCCTGTCCTGTATGTGCTCTCCTGTTCCTGATGTATCCTGCCGTGTTCCCTGGTCTGTACCTGCTGTGTTACCCGTCCAGTTCCTGCCGTATCCTGTGCTATGTGTTCGTTTATCCCTCCTGTATCCTGCTGTACATGTTCCTGTGTTCCCGTATACCACTACCTGGATTCCTGTCCTGCACCTCGGCTGTCACCGCAGGTAGCCACGTCAGGGGTAGCGACCTGGGGGTCCCGCAGCCAAGTCCATCCCGCTTTGCGGCGGGCTCTGGTGAAGACCAGGGGCCCCTTAGACTCCGCTCCCTGGCGTTGGTCCTCCAGCGACCACCTCGCCTGCGGTGATCACAGGGGATCTACACCCGGATGTCAGCGGTCGGTGCCTCGGCATACGTCTGTCAGCGCCGCATCGTTACACCCTCTAATGTCGTAAAAAAAAAAAGACATTTAAAAAATGATGCCAACTTATAGTGGACATATGGTAGATGCTAGTTATAAACTATTTTGTGGTGAATAATTATCTGTCTTGCACGTAGAAATTTTGGAACTTTCAAAATCACAAATTTTTCCAAATTTTCATGACATTTTTATATTTTTCACAAACAAGGAATGCATGGACAAAAATTTCTTACTAACTTAAAGCACAATGTGTCACGAGAAAACAATCTCTGAATCACATGGATAGGTAAAAGTGTCAAAAAGTTATTCTCACATGTCAGATTTCAAAAATAGAGCTGTCAGGATGACCAAAACTGGCTGGGTCCTTAAGGGGTTAAAATATAACTTTTTATATAACTAGTTAAAAAATGACATTATAATCATATGTAAAAAGACAAATCACCTGATTCTAGAAATATCAGGGAAAAATATATGAATGATGCATTAAAAGCTTTGTAGAGTTAGGCGGGCTTCAAAAAGTAACTATATTAAACAATATAAAAAAGTATAAATTTGAAAGGGTTGTATTTTTAAAAATCCCCTTATTAACCTTTGAACCCCTTTTTAAAGGGGGCGGGGAAGGGTTTGGTTTTTAACCAAAATGGGGTTTTTTTAAAATAAAAAAGGCACCAAAATATTGATTAAAATTAATTTTTAAAAAGAAAAAAAAATTATACATTCTGATCTTTATGTCCTCCTCACGTATGTTTTTCGGGGTTAATCTACAGGGGGGGGTTTAAAGTATTTGAAGCACTGGCAATTTTGCAACTTTTCCCACCTGCAAAGAATGGAGAGGTGTGTAATTTTTATCGTACGTACAGTTCAACTGTTAAAGACATAATCTAAATCTTGTGTGATTTTTAAATAATTAATTTCCCCTTTTTTTATTCTTAAAAATTAAGTATTTGACACAATAGAAAAACAGAACTTAATATTTGGTACAAAAACCACTGTTAGCAATTATCAGACATTTCCTGTAGTTCTTGACCAAATTTGCAAACCCTGGAGCAGGGATTTTGGCCCACTCCTCCATACAGATCTTCTCCAGACCTTTCAGTTTTTGGGCTGTCCGGGATAAAATTGGGTTTTCCCGCCCCCACCCAAAGTTTTTTCTTTGGGGTTTTAAATAAACGGAGCCTGGCAAAACCCAACCCAGGATTTTTAAAAAAAAAACACAGAGGTGGCGCTCTTTTGGTGAAAGTACTTTCTAAAGTAAACCCAATTTAAAAAACCAAAAATAGAAAAGAGCTCCCCTAGGTGTTTGGGTGTTATTATAGGGGCCCAAAACCCAACTCTTTAAGGGCCCATGGGTGGCTTCTTCAACCCTCGGAATAGAAAGCCGCAGGTCACTTTTCCCCGGAGCCCGCAAGCAGGCAGGGGAACAAAACAGCAAAGATAAAAGGGAAAAAATATGGCCCCAAGCGCTAATTGAAAAAGGAAAAAAAAAAATTTTGGGGGAAAGCAAGGAAAAGGTTTTAAAAAAAAAGGGTTTTTTTATTTTTCCCATTAAAAAAGAAAAGGATTTAAATTTTTTCCCTTTTTCAAAACACACATTATAACGCGTTTCGCCCCTCGGGCACTTTTTCAGATAAAAATGTGTTACAAAAGGGGGACGGGAAACCACCCAAATTTTAAAAGGCAGAGTTAGAAATGATTGGATAAACCCTAAACCCAATAACTAAAACGTTTACATATACAAAAAAAAGGGAGAAAGAAACCCAAAACCCTATAAGGGGCGGGACAATTCAAATGAAAAAAAACAGTGATTTTTCCCAAAAGTGGGGGAAATTTTGGGTTTTTAAAGCCAAAAAAGGGGGAGAGCTCCCTTTTGTGCAATAGAAGTTAGGGAATTCCCAAAAGGCCAATCAGGGGAAGGGGAAAAAACTCGTTCCTTTGGAAAGAATGGACTAAGAGGTGTTTGGGAAGAAAAAGGGAGGGAAAAAAAAGGGGGAAAAATAAAAAGGGCCCAAATTTTAAAAATGGCAAACAACCCCTGTCGTCCATTCCGGTGAGAAACAGTGCATTTAAAAAACGAAAAAGGTGGGTTTGGGATTAGGATTAGGTTAAATGGGGTGTAGAGTTAATTAATTGAGGATTTTTTTAAAATTTCTAAAATTTTTCGTTTTTTTGCTGGTTTTTTAGGTGGTCTTTTACTAAATTTTATTTTTTTAATGTCCTCGGTTTTTATTGTACTTTCCCATTTCTTTACTGAGTCAGAAATTTAACTAAACCAAGCAGCTCCCTTTAAAACTCCGTTTGCAAACTGTCGGATCGGGGTCCCAAACCCCCTTAGCCCAAAATTCAGCAGCATGCATTTTTGAAACCGGCTCCAGTGGGGGCCTATATTTTGTACAGAATACCCCAAGGAGGATTCCAAAAGCGGCGACCGGGCTTTTTTAAAAAAAATAAACGGCAATTTTTAAAATTAGCATCTTCTTAAAACCCAAAACCAGAAAACAAGGGAGAGCCCCTTCATTGAAAAAGGTTCAGTTATTTGGAGAAAAAACTGCGGGGAAGGGGGTTTCGGGTCACGGGGCCCCTTACTCATGGCTGTTTTGAATATGTTTTTGCTCCATTTTTTTATGGGACCTGTAAAGGTTCTCCCTTTTTAAAAACTTTTTAAATTTAAAACAATATTTTTAAAAAAATTTTCTAACATTAACCCACTAGCTCCCCCTTTTTAACTAAACCCCTATGGGCCCCAAAAAACTGAAAATTTTTGTCAAAAAATATTATCCCTTAATAACACTAAAGCATTAATAATGATAGAATGTCCTGCCCAAAGTTTTTAAACCCCTTAGGTACTCTGGTTTTCGAGGGGGAAAAATCCACCGGCCTCCCTACTAAAATTTTTCTGTGCAAATCACCCCCACGTACTGACTTTTTAAACCTGTTCTATAACCTGTAACAAAAAAGCCTTTAAAACCCCCCCATGCACTTCTGAAAATCTTGGGACTGCTGAGGTTTTTTAAATTTTGGTCTTGTTTATCCGCATTTGCCCTTGTCCCCCCTGATGGGGATTTTGAGGGGCCCGGGTGGGGGCCCCCTACATTTTGGCACTTTGAAAAATTTTCGACCCTTATCAAATGTTTAAAAATTTTAAAGTGTTAAAATTTAAATGAAAACTTTAAATTAAAAAATTTCTTTTTTTGGGAAAAAGATAAAAAATGTAAATTGTTTTTTCTTAGCATATTGGCACTTTTTTACATTATTTTTGGGAAATTTTCCATAGAATCCCCTCACATTAAATTCAAGTTTTTCCCCTGTGGTATAAAAATCAAAAAAAAAGGCTTGGTGATACTCGTGACCCTATCGTGGGAGCTTTTCTAAAAAAATTGAAAATTTTTTTTGGTAAAAAATTCCCTTTTGTTTTTTTTGGTTAAAAAAAAGGGGATGGGTTAGATGTTCTTGATAATGTCTCCATCTGAGGGATTGGGCCTCCTATAATTTTTAGAAAATGTTTTGCCCCTAAATTAAATTTCTCTCTTGAATTTTTTTTTTTGGAAATAGGTTGTTTCCTTTCAATTTTTTTTCCCTTTGGAAATTCAAAGGTTGCGGGGGAAAACCCCTATTTTTTTAAAAATTTTCATTGATTTTTCCCCTTTGCTGTATGGCATATTCCACTTCTTTTGTTTGCAGTTCCGTTTTGCTCTGAAAAAACTTTTCCTACGGAAATTCTTTATAACATGAAAAGGGAGACAAAAATTGGGCCCTAGATATTGTATTTCGATACATATTTTTTCTGTAGGGTTTTGGGAAAATTTTTTTTAAACCATTTTCCCTCTACCCTTTGGGCCCAAATCTAAATTTTTTTTAGGGATTTCTTTTCATGTTCAAAAGTAAATTTTTTAAACCCATATGGTTATCATTGAATACATTATAAAAACTTTTAACCTTATTTCACCCCCAAACCCAAAATTAAAGATCAGGTCGTTATATCCCTTGTATCCCAAATTTTTATAAAACCCAAATTGAAAGGTTTTTGTGGGTTTTAAAAAAATTTCCCTCCCCGGAAAACATAAAAAAATTTAAACTAGGGAGGGTGAAAAAAAGGGCTTTCCCCTGGATGCTCCCCTATTTGGTAATAAAATTTTTTTTTTCAAACATTAAGAAATAATTAGTTTGGGAAAAATTTTTTTTGCCAAATACCAAAAAAGTTTTTTTTCTCTTTTGTGTAATTTTTTAAATTTTAAACAGAAAATCCCGTAGGACTGGGAGGGCCCGGGGTTTGTGGGAGCTGGGTTTAATGCCAAACCCAACCTCCTTTACAACCAGGACCCCCCAGCCGGGCCCGGTACGTGACTCCCAAAAAGGTTTCAAATAATTGTTTGGTATCCCGTTGGGAAACCCCGGGAAGCTCCCCACCAGAGGCTGAAACTGCAAAATCTACCCCTCGTCCAGGTGCTCATTGGGGGGGGAAAAAACCTATACCCCAGCGATGGGTCCCGAAGGGTGGCGGAAAAACCCCAAAAGCCCCGGCAATGCTGGAAGGTGGCATCCCAGGGTTGGGGTTTTCTTTTTTTTGGTTTGATGTATTGGAGTAAATCCCCCTTAAATCCCTGATCCAAAAAAAAGTTAAAAATTGTTTTTCTAATGGAAGTTGGGGGCCCTTCTGCCTTGTTTATATTTGATGTATCTGACAAAAATAAGTTAAATTCCCGGGTTTATACAAATCTTTTTTCCAGGGGACTGTGCTGCCCCCCTTTTTATGCCTGTTTTATAACCAAAACTTTCAATTTTTCTTGTAAATTTTTAAAAGGGGTATTCCCGTTCTTGTATAGTCAAATTCCTATTCCTTTTTCTTTCGTGGTTCTCTATTCAATCTATGCTCTTTTTTTTCCCGTTTAAAATTTTCCCCTATTCTATCCCGGAAAATTTCCATTGTAAATTTTAACTGGGTTAACCGGGAAAAGTACTCAAATTTTTACTTTCCAAAAAATCTGGTTTTCTGCCTTCTAGTATTTGGGGTTTTACTCACTCTCCCCCTTTTCTTAAAAATAGTGGGAAAAAAACTAATTCTTGAAAAACTGGAAAGGTTTCTTCATAAATTTTGATCTTTCCCCCATCCCCGCCCAAAAATGTACATTTTTCCTCCTCCAAATTCAAAATTTTTATGTGAATCTAAAAAAAAATGATTTTTGACAGGAAAAGTCTTATAATCGGTTTTACATCCCAAAAAATTTTTTGGTAAACATTTAAAATTTTTTAGGGGAAAAAAAACCTAAAACCTTTGTCTAACACCGCTAATGTTTTTTGACAATATTTTTATAGAGAGATTCACAATCGATGTAGTAATTCCTTATTTTTTCGAGTTCCCCCAAACCCTTTTTCTCCCATGTTTAAACCCCGCCCCCCCCCCTATTCCCTTTTTTTTGGGGTCCATTAGACTATGTTGAGGGTTAGGTTAGAGGGTTGGTGTGATCTTCCACATTTTCCCCGCCGGGGCTTTTGATCTCCACCCGATTGGAAGGATTGGGTAAATTTATCAAACCCGAGTCCCCCGTGAAAATTACCCGAGGGGTTGATAGAGAACGTTCAGTACTTGACATGTCCCGAGAAGCTGACTCGTCTTCTGGAAAAAGTGGGGAAAAAAAATACGTTTTTTTAGGGGTATCGATCTCGGGAGATGAAATTTTAAATTTTCTCAAGTTTTTCACCGAATTTTGGGGAAAAAAATCCTGTGTGTCCCTTTTATATTTTTTTTTGGGTTGATTTTTAAAAATACTATCTTCCAATTTCCCTTTAAATTACTTCCATTTCCCATTTAATTCTTCGTTTTGAGGGATCCGATGTGAGTTGATAAAGAATTCTAATTTTTTTTATCTTATTTTAAACTCTTCCCGTTGTTTCTGCTCTTTCTCTTTAATCAATGCCCCTCAAAACCAAGGAAAAAATTTTGAAAAAGGTTTTTAAACCACCCATCTTTAAAATCTCCAGTATATTCCGGGGAAGGGTTTTTCTTTTAAACGTAACCCTCTGGGGGTTATAACCCCTGTTCCAGGTATTTAGTATTGGGTTTTCATTTTCCCACCATGTTTTTAATTTTTTTTACTTTAAGGCTTTCTAAATCTTTAAACACTTTCGTGAGACTATTTTCATTGGAAATAGTGTTTTTTCTAGGGGTTTTCGCTGGAAAATGGCCCCCTGGGAAAATTTAAAACCGGTGTAATGTCCCCTGAAACCAATTTGGGAAAATTTTTTTTTCCCTTTTTTTTCTTGTGCAAAGTTGCAAATTTAAATGATACAAACTTTACTTATTCCAAATGATTGTTTTCTATTTGATAAATGGCCCCATTTATAATCTTCGGGGGGCAAAGGTTGAAAACAAAGGCTACTACACAGTCGAATTTTAACTCCCCCAAACCCGCTACCCGTAACTCCGCTAGCGAGCTTCGGTTTTTTGGGGGCCAACCCCCCCTTTGTCCAAATTCAGGGCAGCAAGGGATTGTACGAACTGGCTCCACTGGGGCTATAGGGGGTACAGATATATCCAAGAGAGAGGGGTTTCCCAAAAAAAAGGGGCAGGGCCGGGTCCGGGGTTTTAAAAAAAACACGGCACTTTTATTTTCATCTTCTTAAAATCCAAAATCAGAAAAAAAAAATGCGAGAGACCCCTTTACTTGCCAAAAAGGTTCAGTTAGAATGGGGACAAAATGCCTATTTCGTTTCCCGGGGCACCCTGACCCTTACTCATGGCTGTTTTGCATAAGTTTTTTGCTCCATTATATAGGAAAATTTAAGGGCCCACCCAAAAAAAGACATTTTCAAATTTAAATAATTAAAATTTCTAACATTAAAATCCAAACTAAAACTACTTTCCCTTAACTTTATTTTATAGGCAAAACTGGGAAAAATTTTCAAAAAAAATTTTTCCTAAAACATCTAAAGCATTTTAATGATATGAATGTCCTGAAGAGTGTTTTAACCCCCTTTTTTACTCTGGTTTTCGAGGGGGGAAAAATCCACCAGGCCCTCCCCCCAGCTAGAAATTTTCTGTGAAATCCCCCCAGTTTACTTTGTACCCGTTCTTTTACCTTAAAAGTAAGCGCCTTTTTAAAACCCCCCCCATGCACTTCCCGAGAAAAAGCTTGGGGGACTGCGGGTTTTTAAAATTTGGGCTTTTTTTTTCCCCCATTTACATAGTCTCCTGATGCGGAAATTTTAGTGGGCCCCCTGGTGCCTCCCACATATTGACTTTGCAAATTTTTGCAGCCCATCAGATTGATTTCAAATTTTTGTTTTTAAAAATTTAAAGTAACTTTTTAATTGAAAAATTTTATTAAGGGAAAAAGATTAAAATGTTTATGCTTTCTTAGCATATTTTGGGACCTTTTTTTCATATTCAAAGGCCCCCATCCTTGGGGAAACCCCCCACATTCAACCAAATTTTCCTGTGGGAGGGATTATCACAAAAAAAAGGGTTGGTTTTTCTCGTGACCCCATCGGGGAGCTTTTTTTAGAGGCAAATCTGATATTACTTTGTAACATTCCTTTGATTTTTTTGTTAACATAAAGGATCGGTAGA
The DNA here is from genome assembly GCA_025379985.1 of Phyllomedusa bahiana. NCBI lineage: Eukaryota > Metazoa > Chordata > Amphibia > Anura > Hylidae > Phyllomedusa > Phyllomedusa bahiana. Next base: position 101,243 of record JAODAL010005726.1, on the reverse strand, counting down.
TGTGTCTTGATAATGTCTACATCTGATGATATTGCCTACTATAATTCGTAAAAAATGTTAGCTCTGATTATTTCTCTCTTGATATGTCTTTTTTTTTGGCAAATAGTTGTTTCCTTTCAATTTTGTTCACTTTGGAAATTGCACCTAAGATTGCTGGGGAAACCCTCTTTTTTTTAAGATTTTTCACTGAAAATTCTTTGTTGTATGGCATTCCTTTTGCTCTGATAAACTCTCCTACAGGCATATTCTTTATAACATAGAGGGATGACAAGAATTGGGCCCCTGAGCATTTTTATTTTGATACATAGGTTTTCTGTATGGTTGACATAAATTTTTAAACCATCTTCTCTACCCCTGGGGCCACATCTAAATATTTTTAGGGATTTCTTTTCATGTTCAAAAGTGAATTTCAAACCCATATGGTTATCATTGATATACATTATAAAATCTTTCACCTTATTGTCATCCCCTACCCAAATAAAGATCAGGTCTCATGTTTTTATAGCTATATTAGCTGTATATATATACCTACATTTTGGTGTTTGGCATATATTTAATAATTTTGGCATATCTAATTATTAATAATCTTGGCATACATTTTATTTGTTACTATGGTTTTAATGTCACCTATTCTTATTGCACTATACATGCTTTTAGTCTCATGTATATACAGCTAATGGAGCTATAAAAACATCTACGTTTCGATGTAGTTGGTGTCTGGCATATATTTAACTTTTAATAATTTTGGCATATATTTTATTTGTTACTATGGCTTTAATGTCTCCTATTCTTATTGCACTATACATGCTTTTATTCTCATGTTTTTTATAGCTACATTAGCTGTATATACACCTACATTTCGATATAATTGGTGTCCGGCATATGTTTAGCTTTTAATAATCGTGGCATATATTTTAGTTTAGAATTCATACTCTTTTATATGTATTTCAACTTGCTTCATTTATTCGTCTGTATAGACCGGAAATAGACACACGAGAACTTAATCGTTCCTAGCGATTTTGCTGCGCCTTTTACCATTAACACTATTATATTTGCAGCTTATGTGTGTATGTGTATATATACATATATATGTATGTATGTGTGTATGTATGTGTATATATATAAAGTATTTGTTTTTTCCATAGTAGCTGTCCTTTTCTTGGACAATTCATATTTCCCCCACTAGGCACACCAATCCTATCTTATGTGTCTTTTTTCTACTGACAACTGTAAAACATATACTGCACTGTTACACACAGGAATGGACGAGCAGGACTAGCTCGAAATTTTATTGGCCATTTCATTTTCCCTCTCTTTTTTCCCTCCCTTTTTCTTCCAATCACCTCTTAGTCCATTCTTTCCTATGGAACGAGTTTTCCCTTCACTGATTGGCTTAGGGATGTCCATAGACTTCTATTGCACAAGAGTAGCTCTCCTCCTTATTGGCTAAATCAAATTTCCCACACTTTTGGACCAATCACTGTTTTTCTTTCATTTGAATTGTCCCGCCCATTATAGGATTGGTTGCTTCTACTTTTTGTTGTATATGTTACTGTTTTAGTGATTGGTTCAGGATTTATCCAATCATTGCTTACTTTGCCTTTTAAATTAGTGTTGTTTCCTGTCCTCTTGCTGTAACACATTTATATCTGAAGAAGCGCCTGATGGTGCGAAACGCGTTATAAGTGTGTGTTGTATATATGGAAAGGGTAACTCTCTTTTCATTTTTAATGGAATATAAAAACCTTTATTTAAAACCATATCCTCGCTTACCACGGGGGTTTTTTTCCTTCTTCAATTGAGCGCTGGGTCCATATTTTTCGTTCTCATCTTTGCTGTTCGTTCCCGTTGCCTGCTTGCGGCTCCAGAGAGAGTGACCTGCGGCTGCTATTCAGAGGCTCAGAGAGAGCCCCCCATGCCCGTACGAGTGTTGTGCCTCTATAATAACATGCACAAAAGCTCTAGGTGAGCATCTTTTCCATTTGTTGTTTTAATTGCTTTACTTCAGATGTTCTTTCACCATAGAGCGCCACCTCTGTGTTTTTCTTTCTGTTTTCAGATATTTGTCGGAGTACCTACCAGGACTTCTGCTAGGAGGTTGGCTGCCACGTCGAGAAGATGGACTATTATAAGAATCGCCTGAGTCTGAGAGAATCTCTCTTCAAGGAATTATTTGATGATGAGAATAATTTCGCTACTAACACTTCGGAAGAGATAAGTACTGATTTTAATGAGGAGCAAACTGAGCTGATGACTGCATTATTTAATCAACTTGAGAAAAAACTTCTATGTGAATCCCAACATAACTTGGATACGATGTTTCTCTCGTTGTATAAAAAGTTGGGTTTAATTCCGAAAAGATTGATGATTGATATTACACCAACTTTTTTGGATGACCCTGTCTTTGTTTAGAATTGGCATTGCTGTCTGAAAGATTGTTCATTTAAACTTATGTCTTTGCTAATTGAAAAAAGAACAGGTCTAGGAAACAAGGCAATTGAAGATATTGAAATATTGATAACTAATCTTAAACCCTATGAACAACATAGGGACTTTTATAAACTTAATAATCGAGTCACAAGTGAGATAACCAAATATGAGAATAACATCTTCCTCAAGAAAAAGGGTAAACTGAATAGGGACAAAGCCTATAATGCACAAACTAATAAAACAAGACCCCATACTGACAATCAGGGTGAAAGATTAAGTGACAAAGATATTGAACCTATTAGAAATAAACTGCTCCAGTCAGATAGTAGGGATAAAAACGTGGGACGGTGCCCTTATTCCTCCCCTAGGAATTACAGACAGAACAATCACAATAATAGAAACAAAGCTCATGAAAATAAAACAAGTGCACTAGATGATATTAAAACACCTCAAGATTCCACAACAACTAGGACTATGGAGCAGAATACTCCCGTACTTAATCTAGGAGCTAGACCCAAAAACAACAACACTCTTATTAAGCTAAACGAACCCATCCTTATTTCCCCACAATATTCCAAAACAGGGGAATCCCAGAGATCTCTATCCAGAGCAATTCCTCCCATTGATCTCAAGCTCCCTGTTGAGATCCCGGTTATCCCTAATCTAGAATCACTATCATATAAGACACTTTACCAGTTTGAAATTTTTTTTTTACTATTTTTATCAACCCGACATTTTTTTGGAGCCCCTGGAAACATTTTGGGAAAACCCTTTGAGACAATTAAAATATAGAAAACATGAAAAATCTACGGATAATCCCATTGAAAATAAAACAGTCCGGGTCACCACCCAACCCCTTTTTAGGGGGAAAAAGGGCACAAAAAAAACGTAAAAGTTTTGAAAAAACTAAAGGAAAATTTTTACTCAAAGATCAAAATTTCAAAATGATCATTTAACTTTGACACCGAATTTTCTGGCCTTTTACAATTTACGTAAGGTGGCAACACCCGGGAAGGGGTTTTACAATGGATTTGTACATCCCGGGCCCCAGGGCCCTGGAAAGCACCTTTCAATGCCCAAAACCCGAATGGGGGGGGCCTTTTAATTTGGGGGAAGAACCCAAAAACCAAAGGGGCCCCCCGGTGGAAAGGGGGCAAAGGGGGGGGTTAAACCCACCCCCCGGGCCGGGGCAGCAAAGCTACGGGGACCCCCTGGCCCCCAAGGGGGCCGAAAAAGGGTAACCAACAAGTGCTCCCGGTTAGGCCCCGCCGGGGTTTTTTTTTGGGGCCCCAGGTTTTCCCTCCCGGCAAGAGGGTCCCGCCGGAAAAATAAACCGCCCCAAATCCCGGGGGGGCCAAAAAAACCTGGGGAAAAAAACCTTTGGGGGAAGCGGATACCCAGGGGGAAAGGAGGGGGGCAGCTTTGCCGGCTGACCCAGGGGCGGGAAGGCCCCCCCTGGCTCCCTTTCCCCAAAGGCCCGGAAAACCGCAAAAAATGGGGGCCCTTTAAAAAACCCTTTTCCGGGACCCCCCGGGTGTCCCAAGCCCGGGCCAAAGGGGAATTTTACAACAAAACCTCCCGGGGGGGGGAAAAGGGAAAAAATTAAAAATTTCCCTGGGGGGGCCCCCCCGGGGGAAACTGGGGGGGGGGTCACCCGGGGCCGTAGGGGCCCCCAAGAGTACAAGCCTGGGAGTTTTTTTCCGGGCCCAAGCCCCCAGGTCAAAAAATGTCCGCCCTGTTCCACATTACCAACAAGGGCTACAGCCGGGACCCAACACCTGCCCCAAGGGGGTTTGAGCGAGGGGTTCTGTACCTTTTTTGTGGGGGGCCCTTCCCCATAAAGCTCCAGAGGGGGGCGGGGGTTTTCCCACCGCCCCCAAAAAGCGGGGAAACCGAATTGGTCGCGGTTGGGGAAAAGGGTACAGGCACAGAAGGAGCCCTCAGGCCCTTTAAAAACCCCCCGGGGAACCCGCAGCCCTTTCCAACCGCGGAAAGGGACTGCCCCTTTCCCCCAAAAGGGGGGTTTCCCCGGGGTATACGGAAGGGGGGAAGGCCACCTACCCCAAAACGGGACCCTGTTTTCAAACCCCGGGACCCCTTGTCGCTGGCGTTGCCAAGGAGGGGAATGTGGTTTGGCACTTTTCCCCGGGGCAGGGAGGAACCCATGGAATGTGGGATGGGGAGGCGTACCTGGGGGTTTTCCCGGCCTTTCCATATTCCACTCGGGTCGCGGCGGGAAAAGGACCGCCCAGAGTGCCCTTTTTTCCAAATTAATGGACTTTTTTTGGTGCGGGCCCCTCCGGGGACTCGGGGGCTTAGGGGGACCCTTGTGCAACCCGCGGTGAGCCCAGAGCAACTCCCCCTCCCCCCGGGGAAATGGGGTTTAGTTTGTACCCATGGGGACCCCGGGGGACTCCCCCCACTGCCATACTGGCAATAGAGACCCCTTTGGGGGGGAAACCAAACATAGGGGGCCCGGGGGTGACCAGTTTACCTCACAGGCATTTATTGGCTGGTTTTTTCCCGTTTTGGGATTTGTGGGGAAAAAAAACCCTCTTTAAATGTAAAAATAAATGTACCTGCTTAAATGACGTGTGCCAAAACAATGGTAATGTTAAACCCTGTGCCTTTTCCCTTGTTGGTCCCGGGCTGGAGACCCAGAGGAGCCCCCCTCTGATTTAAAAATCTCCCCCCTTGCCTTTCCTCGAAAAGGGAATTTTGGCACAGAACAAGTGAGGGGACCCAAACCCTGGGAAACGTTGGGAAAAAGGCGTAAAGGTAAATTGAGGGGAAACCGCAGGAACCAGGGGAGGATTTGGGCCTACCCCCCACTTCCCCGGGAGGGGACAATTTTTAAAACCGGGGTAAAGAAAGAGCCAACAGAGGGGTGGAACATTTGGTAGTACCCCAAACACAGTCCGTATGATCTTAGAGCTGGCACTTTTCCCATGTTTTTGGGGGGACCCCTTTGGGGGGGAGAAAACTGGGAGCGGGTGGACGTAACTTTTTAGGGCCCGGGCATCTACAAGGCAGTGGATAATTTTCTGTCAGCCCCTGCCCGGAGTGTCGTTCCACCCCCCCCTAGCCCCCCTTTCCGGAGTCCTTTTTTTTTCCTCTCCCCATTATGGGGTTCCATTTGAGGGGGTTGGCATGGATCGGGTGGGTCCCCCCCCCTAAATCCTAGAGGGAAAACCAGCATATTTTGGGTTGGGAAATGGATTATCCCACCCCTCCCCTAAAGCTATAGCCCTCAAAAAAATACCTCCTCAAAAGGGGATAGCAAAGGGAGCTGTTTCAGTATTCCCCCATACAGGGATCCCCAAGGAGACCCTAAACCGATCAGGGTACCCCGTTTATGTCCAAGGTAACCAAAGAGCTATGCCCCCTGCTAAAAATTGCCCCCCCTTTCCACCTCCTGTACCATCCCCCGACCGATGGTTGGTCGAGGGGCTTTAAAAAAACCCTTAAAAAGGGATTTAAAAAAGGGGGTGGACAAAGGGGTGGTAGGGGTTGGGACCAACCCGTTGCCCTATCTTATGTCCCCCATCCGGGGAAATCCCCCCCGGCATCCACGGGGTTTTTCCCCCCATTCGAGCTGCTAATGGGGGAAAACATCCCCGAGGGCCCTGGAAAAAGCCAGAGAAAAAATGGGGGGCAAGAGGGGAAAACCCCCTTTCAGAAATGTCATAAAAACAAATTTTGCCGTTTGCAGGGGCGGATGCGGAGTTATGCCAATTTTAAGGGAGGGGAAAATGCTACAGGCCCCGGAAGCCCGGCCCCCGGGTTTTCAACAGGGGCCGGGAAGAGTCAGGTCTTTTTTAGCCCCGGGGGCAGGGTGCTGACTTGTACCAACTGAAAAGAGCAAAAATTCCAAACTAAAAGGCAAGGGGGGCCCCTTTTAGGGTCTTTAACGGGGGGTTTAGGTGAATTTCAAAGGTTTTCCAGCCAGGGAAAAAAAAACCCCACCAAATTTACCATATTAACCTTTAACAAACCCCGGAAGGAAAAAAGAGAAAGCCTGGGGGGCGGGAAAGGGGGGGTTTTAGGGGAGTCCCAAACAAGGAGTTTCCCCCCGTTTGTTTTCGGAGTCCCCTTTTCAGAGGTCCAAAAAGGGACAGGGGGCCCGGGGGTTTTCCTTCCGGGAAACCCCAGGGGATTCTCCCGAACTGCCTGGCCGGGGCAGATTCATCCAACATCATTTTTCCCGGCCCCGGGCCCAAAAAGGGGCGGGTGAGCCCCCACAGGGTGGGCCGAAGCCCCAAAGGGAAGCCTTTTCAGAAAAAGTGAGGGGAAAAAGCAGCCCGGGGGAAAAAGAGAAATCCCAAAAAATGGGGGGTCCGCCCCATCGTGTTATCCCTAAACCAGATGGGAGCTTGCGGTTTTTTTAATGATTCCGCAAGTTAAAAAGGGAAATCTCCAAATTCGATCCTACCCCCCGCCAAGGGTCACCTGATCGAGGGGTTGGGGCCAGGAGGTATATGACCACCTTAAAACCTCACCAAAGGGGATTGGGCAGGTTTCCCCCCAAGATAGGCCAAAAGAAAAAGGCATTTTCCCCCCCCATAGGGGGCCTTCCCCGTACGCGTCCCCCTTTGGTTTTCAAGGGCCCCCCGCGAAACCCTTTTAAAAGGGGTTAAAGGACAAACATCCTCAAACCGCATAAAAAAATATGCCGCCGCATACCTGGGTGATTGGTGATCTTTCACGCGATTGGGGCCGCCTCTGGGTAAGGGCAAGCAGTCCCAGACGCCCATTTGGGGCCGCCGGTTTTAACGGCCAACCCCAAAAAGTGCGCAAAAGGGCTAGAGGAGGCTCGGGAACCCCGGGGATAATATTGGCCGAGGGGGCATCAAACCCCCGGTAGACAAGTCGAGGCCATTCAAAAATTTGGGCCCCAACCTGTGTCCCAAAAAAAAGGAAAAGCCTTTTCCCTTGGGGATTGCAGGGTTTCTACAGGAAAGGTTTTTTGCCAGCCTTTGCCAAATAGCTGGCCCCCCCTCACAGAAACTCACCAAAAAAAGCAAATTCCCCCCTAGTAAAGTGGGAACCCCCGGGGGTGAGCAAGCCTTTCTGAAAAATTAAGGGGTTTCTCTGTAAAGACCTGTTGGGGGTTTCCCCCGATTTCAGAAAGGGAAATTTATAGTACAGCGGATGCCTAGAGGTGGGTTTTGGGGCAGGGGCCCCGTCCCCCAAAAGGGTTTAAAGGGGAAGTTTACCCCTCGGGAAACCCCAGCCGGGGAAAAGGGCGGGGCAGAAAAAAAACTTTCCGATTGAAAAAAAAGGGGAAAGTCTGGCTCTGAAATGGGCCAATCGAGGGGTTTCTGAAGGTACATCTGGTTTGGGGGGGGCAATTTAGGGTGATCACTGATCACTTCCCCCTTGAAAAGGAGGGGGGAAAACAAAGGGAAGAAAATGGGGACCCGGGGGGTTCCTGGCCCACAGGATTTTAAGTTCCCTTTTTAAACACCCTCCAGGGTCCCCAACGCAAACGCAGACGGGATTATCTAGAGTACATAGTTTTGGGGGCACAAAGGGTTTCTCCCCCCACGGGTCGGCGGGGGGGGGATATGTAAGGGGGCAAAAATCAGGAAGGGGTTTCAATGGAGTGTACCTCCGGGCCCGTGTCCTGGCATGCACCTTTTTAATGTCCCAAAAACTGCCCCCCAAAGGGAAGGAGACTTGGGGAATGAAAGGCCAAACTTCAATTTGGTGTTTGACGTTTTTTGACCCGTCGAATATGTTTTTCCCTGCGTAATATGTTTTTATGGCTTCAGCATTTTTCCCGGGTCCCCGGGCCCTTTTATTGGGAGTTAATAGAGCCCGGGTGGGTGGGTCACTTCCCCTACTCCCCTCCGGGGGTTTTCCTGGAGTATAAAATTAAACCGGTAAGCTGACTATGGTGGTTTAAACCCCGGGTACCTTTAAGCCCCCCCCCTTGGGTGGAGGTTTCCCGTTGGGAAAAACCCGCAGGGTAACTTGCAGACTGACAGTAAGCTGAACCCCTGTTTGTTAGGCCCCCCGACGGGCAGGCGTTATTTTTTTTTGTTTTTTGTTTGTGCCCTGCCTTTTTCTTTTTCTTTCTTTTTTGCTGCTAAATAAAAATACAGAACCCTTATTTTTACCTGGGGTAGTCTCGTCTCTGCCCGAAAAACGTGAAGTCACGAACCCCGAGCCGCTAAAATCACATTTCGTATTTTACACATCGGAAACGTCCTTTAACCCTTTACATGGATGCAAGGGCAATGAAATAACCCTGTTTTTAATACCACTTCCCTTTTTTTTGAGAACCCCTTCACAAAAATTTAATACCTCAGGGCCCCCCACTTTAAATCAAAAGGGGGGAAAAAAAAAAAATCATAGAAGAGGAAAGCAGACTGGGACCAAGCGAACAAAAAAAAAGGGTCGACAGAAACTGTAGACCCTTTAAGATTTAGTTACTCGGGTTTTTTCAATATTTCTCAATATATCTTTTAAAAAATGATTAAATTAATGTACCTCAAAAGGCCTTTACTATTGTCCTTTTCTAATAATAAAATTTAATCTGGGTTAAAATTTTTTTTAGCAAACAAAAAAAAAATTTCCAGCGTAACACCTTTTGCTTCTGATAAAACTTTCCCCTGAATAAGGACTACGGGCTCCGAAACGCGTCGGCCAAAAGTTACGGTTTTAAATTATTCCTTTGGAATCTTTTTAAAGTTTTTTTTTTACAATAAAGCTCCGCTACTTTTTAAAAGAAGCTAAGGTGTTTCGCTGGAAAAATTTATTGTTTGCTCTTACCCGTTCAAGGAGGGGGTTCCCCTTGATCCGTGCTTTGCCCGCGCATCATTATCCACTGACCAGTGAGCTGACTTTTGCTGGGGTTGATATTTTTTAGAATTTTCAAAGAATTCATCAGAAAATTGACATTTTGCAAGGGGACTTTGCCCTCAAACCAATAGTCTGTAATTCTGAAAAATTTAAACGAGAAAGGTTTAACAAAAAAGTTTACATTAAATATAAATCTAGATTTTACCCTACCCATTCCCAGGGTCACTTTATCAAAACTTTTTCAGATTTGGTCTGCGATGAACTGCAGAAAATAGAACCAGTGAGGAAAGGTTCCAATTTAACCAAAGGGGAGCACAATGCCCTCAAAATTTTACAAAAGAATACAGATCTAGTCATCAGGACCAGCCGATAAAGGCCAAGGTGTTGTAATTATTGGACTTTCAATTTATGATGATGAGGCTCTCAGAATTCTCTCAGATACCATGTACTATGAGGTATGCCAATTTGACCAATTCCCATCCATTCAGCAGGATTTACTTGATCTCCTCAATGGAGCTATATATGAAGGAGCTATCAATACGAAAGATAAAAATTTAAATCTTTTTTAAAAGAACCCAGCTGCCCCTTTTTTATTTTCTGCCAAAAATGCATAAAAGTTTGACTCACCCCTGGTAGACCCATCATATCTCGAATTAATTCGCCTACCACCCAAAGCTGTCCCACTACATCGACCATTTTCTGCAAATATATGTCACAAAATTACCGAGCTATTTAAAAGGTTCAGGACAACGGAAATAGTTACTATCAGAATTAGAACCATCTAAGGATTGTCGTTTGTTAACTATGGATGTAACCGCTTTATACACACATATTTCTCAAAGCTTGGGCTTAGTGTGTATTCAAAAATACTCTAGAGTCGGATCAAAAATAACTGCCCTTCAAAGGAATTTTTTACTTAAAGGCATGACATTTATTTTGGAAAAAACTTTTTCAGGTATGGTGGTGCCACCTACAGGCAGACGAGAGATACAGCAATGGGTACTAGAGTGGCCCCTGCCTATGCTAATCTGTTTATGGGGGCATTCGAGAATAATTTCATATATCCCCACCCCGATTTTATCCAATATCTACCCTTATATAGGAGATATATTGATTCTCTTTTTTATTTGGACTGGTTCACCTGATCTTATGATTTTTTATTTTTATACCTTTAAAACAACAAATTTGGTATTTCTTTTACCATCAAGTGATCCCACAAATTTAATTTCTTGATATGAAATTTTTCATCAACAAGGGTTTTAATCGGCTATAGAGATGGGATTTCTCAAAAATCGATCGGGGGACTTCGCCGAATTTTCCGACAAAATTCGTTTCGGTTCCGAATTACTTCGGGACGAAATCGCCGTTAAAAAAACGCTATTTCCAGGCGCACAGAGCCTGCAGGATGCTGTAGAAAATTGTGCCATGCATAAATATGCAGAGGGGAGCTTGGTTTGGTCTTCATACAATGTTGTTTTTAGTATTTACATGCACATGACTGCCGCTGCTCTTAGAATCGTTTCACTATAAAATTCCCTGGGCACTTAAGAGGGAAAACTGACCAAAAAACTCAAGCGGGAATGTAGCCTGATAAAGTCATAGCAGCGAAAGCTGGAAAAAAACAAGCTGAGAGCTCAGGTGGCAACATCAGTGACAGAGTGTGGAGGTGATGGTGGCAGCCACAGCAGCATGAGGTCAGACAGTGGCACGATGACATTCTGGAGGTGGCAAAAACACGAGTAGGCCACAGAGTGGCAAAATGACACAGTGTTGAGGTCACGGCAGCAGCAGCATGGGGTCAGACAGTGGCACAATGACATTCTGGAGGTGGCAAAAACAGGAGTAGGCTATAGAGTGGCACAATGACACAGTGTGGAGGGCACGGCAGCAGCCACAGCAGCAGCATGAGGTCAGGCAGTGGCACAATGATATTCTGGAGGTGGAAAAACAGTAGTAGGCCACAGAGTGGCACAATGATACAGTGTGGAGGGCACGGCAGCAGCCACAGCAGCAGCATGAGGTCAGAGAGTGGCACAATGACAAATTCTGGAGGTGGCAAAAAGAGGAGTAGGCCACAGAGTGGCACAATGACACAGTGTGGAGGTCACGGCAGCAGCAGCATGAGGTCAGACAGTGGCATAATGACATTCTGGAGGTGGCAAAAACAGGAGTAGGCCACAGAGTGGCACAATGACACAGTGTGGAGGGCACGGCAGCAGCCACAGCAGCAGCATGAGGGCAGACAGTAGCACAATGACATTTTGGAGGTGGCAAAAACTGGAGTAGGCCACAGAGTGGCACAATGACACAGTGTGGAGGTCACGGTAGCAGCAGCATGAGGTCAGGCAGTGGCACAATGACATTCTTGAGCTGGCAAAAACAGGAGTAGGCCACAGAGTAGCACAATGACAGAGAGTGGAGGTGATGGCAGCAGGAGCAACAGCATGAGGTCAGACAGTGGCACAATGACACAGTGTGGAGGTGACCGCAGCAGCCACAGCAGCAGCAGCATGAGGTCAGAGAGTGGCACAATGACACAGTGTGGATGTCACGGCACCAGCAACAGCAGCAGCAGCATGAGGTCATAGAGTGGCACAATGACAGAGTGTGGAGGTGGGTGGCAATACGAGTCCCTTGTAAAGATGATGGTAGGCTGATGGAGAAACTGGCAGCAGATGTGTGGCATCAGGCGGGTGGCGGCATAAGAATAGTGGCTGAGGCAGGTAGTTTGAACTCAGACTCATTTCTCACAGTTTAGGTGAGGTGTCATGGCTGATGTAGTCTGACGCCTAAGGCATTGGTGTGTGGAAATCCTGGCCGATCCATGCCTGATTAATCTTTACACAGGTCTGTCGGTCCACTTTGCCCGTGGACCGGCGGGTTCTCGTGGGGGTAACGCTGGCCCCTGCCGCACTGAACACCCGCTCTGATGCCACACTACTGGCTGGGCAGGACAGCTTCTCCACTGCAAACTCGGCAAGTTGCGGTCACACATCCAGTTTGGCTGCCCAGTAGTTCAGCGGATCCTCTAACTGGGGTGGCAGAGTGCTGTTCAAGTAGGCCACCACCTATTGGTTCAGGGTCTGCTCCAGGTCCTTCTGCTGCTGCTGCTGGCGACTGCCCTCCTCACTAGGCGGGTGAAGGAAGCTGCTCATCAGTGACTCCAGACTTAGGTTGCTGCTGATGGAGCTGGTACTGCTCCTACCCCTCCACCTTTCCCCAGCAGCTGCGGCAGTAGTACGTGAGCGCTGAAGAACCCCCCGGTCAGACCTGTCAGAGGAGGGACGATGCCGCACATAGGCAGCGGCCAACTGACTACGGAGGATTTCCCTATAGTATTTGAGTTTGTCCTCCCTCTCCATAGCTGGGAAAAAGGCTCCCATTTTGGACCCGTAGCGAGGGTCCAATAGGGTGGAGAGCCAGAAGTCATCCCTCTGCCGGATGCTGACTATTCGGCTGTCACTAGCCAGGCAAATCAGCATGCTGCGGGCCATCTGCACAAGTGACTCCGAGGGGCTCCCTGCCTCCATCTCCACTGTATACTGCCACGGTGCTTGCGGGTCATCTGCCTCGTCTTCCTCATCTTCATCTACCTCCTCCAGCTGCTCCTGCTCCTCCTCTCTTGTCACTTGGGTAGAAAATCCACTCATTTCACCAGACAATGCTTCTGCTCCAATGTCCTCCTCCTCCATTTCAGTCCCCCCCGGACTCATGTGGCCGCGAGATGTAGTCGTCACGTTTCCAGTCCCCTGCCCAGACAGATTTTTCAGCATCTGTTCCAGGACATTAAGCAGTGGAATGACTCAACAAACGGCAGGTATCACGCATGAGCTGCCACTGGCTGACATCAAAGTTACACAGGGGAGTACTCCTGTCCGCCTGGATCATAAAAAAATCGTTAATGGCCTTTCTCTGTTCATACAGTCGGTCCAACATGTGCAGGCTGGAATTCCAACGGGTGGAAACATCGCATATCAGAGTGTGTTGGGGGAGGCCGTTCTGGCGCTGCAACTCGAGGAGGGTGTTCCTGGCTTTGTAGGAATGGATGAAGTGCATGCACAGTTTCCTGGCCATTTTCAGAATCTTCTGAAGATCGGTGGAAGACTTTAGGAACCTTTTCACAACCAAATAGAACACGTGCGCCATGCAGGGCGCATGGACCATCCCTCCTCAGTGCAACGCGGACACCATGTTCCTCCCATTGTCCGTCATCATGGTTCCGATTTTTCAGTTGGCGCGGAGAAAGCCACACATCGATTTCTTGCTGCATGACGCGGAGCAGTTCCTCCCCTGTGTGACTTCGTTCGCCGAGGCAAGCCAGGTGTAGAACTGCGTGACACCGCTGTGCCCTACACATGTCGTATGATGGAGCAGTACTTGTGGAGGCTGAGATGGTGGTGGTGGGGGTGGAGGAGGAGGAGGCGGACATTGGTGCAGGAGCAATTTTTGGGGGGTGTCTCAGCTTGACTCAGAGACTGCTTCTCTTAACGTTCTATTTCTGATTTTGTGGGGTATTGGGTCTGAAGTCCAGTGTGCGACCAGTGCAGCTGCATATACATTTTAATGCTATCTGCTCACAGCACATTTAATATCCAAGGGTGATCCAAGCCTGTTCCTGTTGTATTCATTTAAAGAAACAGCGTTTTTACAATACAAATACCACTTCATTTTTGGCTGCTCAATTCTTTTGCGCAATTTACATCCAGGGGTTAATTAAGCGTTGTTCTGCTGCTGTTGTGACTAAAAGAAACCGTTTATTTCACCGCCATAAATAAATTTTTCCTGTAGCATAATTCACAAGCGAAGGTTAATTACAAGTTTTCCTCTTGTTGTGTAGCGTAAAATACACGCCATTGTTACACGCTACAAAGCTAGTAGTATGTTTTTGGCTGCTCAATTCTTTTGCGCAATTTACATCCAGGGGTTAATTAAGCGTTGTTCTGCTGCTGTGGTGACTAAAATAAACCGTCTTTTCACCGGCAAAAAAGACATTTTTTTCTTGTAGCATAATTCACAAGCGAAGTTTAATCACATGTTTTCCTCTTGTTGTGTAGCATAAAATACACGCCATTGTAACACGCTACAAAGCTGGTAGTTTTTGGCTGCTCAATTCTTTTGCGCAATTCACATCCAGGGGTTAATTAAGCGTTGTTCTGCTGCTGTGGTGACTAAAATAAACCATCTTTTTCACCAGCAAAAAAGACATTTTTTTCTGTAGCATAATTCACAAGCGAAGGTTAATTACAAGTTTTCCTCTTGTTGTGTAGCATAAAATACACGCCATTGTAACAAGCTACAAAGCTCATAGTTTTTGGTTGCTCAATTCTTTTGCGCAATTTAAATCCACGTGTTAATTAAGCGTTGTTCTGCTGCTGTGGTGACTAAAATAAACCGTCTTTTTGACCAGCAAAAAATAAATTTTTCCCGTAGCATAATTCACAAGCGAAGGTTAATTACAAGTTTTCCTCTTGTTGTGTAGCGTAAAATACACGCCATTGTTACACGCTACAAAGCTCGTAGTTTTTGGTTGCTCAATTCTTTTGCGCAATTTACATCCAGGGGTTAATTAAGCGTTGTTCTGCTGCTGTGGTGACTAAAATAAACCGTCTTTTTCACCGGCAAAAAAGACATTTTTTCTGTAGCATAATTCACAAGCGAAGGTTAATTACAAGTTTTCCTCTTGTTGTGTAGCATAAAATACACGCCATTGTAACACGCTACAAAGCTGGTAGTTTTTGGCTGCTCAATTCTTTTGCGCAATTTACATCCAGGGGTTAATTAAGCGTTGTTCTGCTGCTGTGGTGACTAAAATAAACCGTCTTTTTCACTGGCAAAAAAGACATTTTTTCTGTAGCATAATTCACAAGCGAAGGTTAATTACAAGTTTTCCTCTTGTTGTGTAGCGTAAAATACACGCCATTGTAACACGCTACAAAGCTCGTAGTTTTTGGTTGCTCAATTCTTTTGCGCAATTTACATCCAGGGGTTAATTAAGCGTTGTTCTGCTGCTGTGGTGACTAAAATAAACCGTCTTTTTGACCAGCAAAAAATAAATTTTTCCTCTAGCATAATTCACAAGCGAAGGTTAATTACAAGTTTTCCTCTTGTTGTGTAGCGTAAAATACACGCCATTGTAACACGCTACAAAGCTCATAGTCTTTGGCTGCTCAATTCTTTTGCGAAATTTATATCCTAAGGGTTAACTAAGTATTTTTCTGCAGTTGTACTCAATAAAAGAAACTTTGTTTTTCACCGCCACAGAAGAAATTCTGTAGCATAATTCATATCCAAAGGTTAATCCTGTTTGTGCTTTTATATTCAGTAAAATACAGTTTTACGTTTTTAAACGGCACATACAAGTCAATTATTCCTGCCCATTTGTAGAGCGCAATTTATACCTAAGGGTTACCCAAGCTTGTTAGTGGGTTCATTTGGAGTCAAATACAGGGTATGTATTTATCATATACAGATATCTTCATCAAACAGTATCTGTACATTTTAGAACAAACAGTATGTCAGACAGAGAGGTGGCAGGCTCTTCACCTGCGAGTGGCAGTGGCACAAATATTCCTGGAGCAGCCTCTGCATACCAAGACCCGTGAAGAGGACAGCAGTGAAGATGAAACACAAATAGATGATGATGTAGCCGACCGCACTTGGGAGCCGGGTGAGGCAAGGGCTTCATCATCGTCAGGAGAAGAGGGCGTCAGCTTGTGCGTCAGGGAGCGGCGCAGCCAGCAAGTGGGTTGTGTGGCCGTGAGTCAGAAGGGTAGCAGCAGTATGAGTTCGGGAGCCAAGCGGCCATGGGGTAGAAAACCCGCTTCGCAGGTCCAAGAAATTAGCGGCACAGGGGCTCAGCGAGGCAGCGGCGGTAGTAGTCACTCAGTGCAGAGCGTTGGCGGTAAAATCAGCTACTCGGCAGTGTGGCAGTTCTTTGCTAAGACAGGAGGAGCCGAATATGGGTATATGTAGAATCTGTGGGCAGAAAGTGAAGTGTGGCCAGGGAGCTAACGTTGGCACCACGGCCCTGCGTCAACACATGCAGCGTCACCATCCGGTGGCCTGGGAGAAACGTGGCTCAGATGTGGTGGTCCATCCTGCCGCCGCAGCAGCAGCAGCGGCCAGTGGCACGCATGCCATTGCAGCCAGTCAAGGCTCCACCACCTCTGCAGAAGGGAGCTGTTTCTCTTTGACATCATCTCCCGGTCCAGATGCTCCTGCTCCTCGCTACTCATGGCACCAGCAGTCGTTCAGTGAGGCGATTGCAAAGAGACAACAGTATGCGTCCAACCATCCTAAGGTGCAGCAGCTGACCGTGCTCCTGTCCAAGTTGTTGGTACTACAGTCCCTCCCTTTCCAAATGGTGGACTCTGCACCATTCAGAGAACTAATGGCTTGTGCCGAGTCGAGATGGAGAGTTCCAAGCCGTAATTTCTTTTCCAAAAAGGCAGTACCAGCACTTCATAAATATGTAGAACAGAAAGTGGGCCAGTCCTGAGCTTATCAGTTTGTTCCAAGGTGCATGGCAGCGTGCTGTAACTACGGTCAGGGCCAGTACATGTCCTTTACGGCCCATTGGGTGAATGTGCTTCCTGCCCAGGCACACCAACAACTTGGACAGGAGACGGCGCTTTCTCCTCCACGTTGTCAAACTGCTCCTCCTCCACCACCACCACCATCTCAGCCTTCACAAGTACTGCTCCATCATACCACATGTGTAGGGCACAGCGGTGTCACGCAGTTCTACACCTGGCTTGGCTTGGCGAACGAAGTCAAACAAAGGAGGAACTGCTCTGCGTCATGCAGCAAGAAATCGATGTGTGGCTTTCTCCGCGCCAACTGCAAATTGGAACCATGGTGACGGACAATGGGAGGAACATGGTGTCCGCTCTGCACCGAGGAGGGATGGTCCATGCGCCCTGCATGGCGCATGTGTTCAATCTGGTTGTGAAAAGGTTCCTGAAGTCTTCCACCGATCTTCAGAAGATTCTAAAAACGGCCAGGAAACTGTGCATGCACTTCATCCATTCCTACAAAGCCAGGAACACCCTCCTCGAATTGCAGCGGCAGAACGGCCTCCCTTAACACACTCTGATATGCGATGTTTCCACCCGTTGGAATTCCAGCCTGCACATGTTGGACCGACTGTATGAACAGAGAAAGGCCATTAACGATTTTTTGATGATCCAGGCGGACAGGAGTACTCCCCTGTGTAACTTTGATGTCAGCCAGTGGCAGCTCATGCGTGACACCTGCAGTTTGTTGAGGCCATTCGAGGAGGCCACGTTATTTTTCAGTCGCCAGGACTACGGGATGAATAACGTCATTCCACTGCTTCATGTCCTGGAACAGATGCTGAAAAATCTGTCTGAGCAGGGGACTGGAGATGTGGCGACTACATCTCGCGGCCACATGAGTCCGGGGGGGACTGAACTGGAGGACGAGGCGGACCTTGGAGCAGAAGCATTCTCTGGAGAAATGAGTGGATTTGCTACCCAGGTCACAAGAGAGGAGGAGCACGAGCAGCGGGACGAGGTAGATGGAGATGAGGAAGACGAGGCAGATGACCCGCAAGCACCGTGGCAGTATACAGTGGAGATGGAGGCAGGGAGCCCCTCGGAGTCACTTGGGCAGATGGCCCGCAGCATGCTGATTTGCCTGACTAGTGACAGCCGAGTAGTCAGCAGCCGGCAGAGGGATGACTTCAGGCTCTCCACCCGATTGGACCCTCGCTGCCGGTCCACAATGGGAGCCTTTTTCCCAGCTACTGAGAGGGAGGATAAACTCAAATACTATAGGGAAATCCTTCGTAGTCAGTTGGCCGCTGCCTATGTGCGGCATCGTCCCTCCTCTGACAGGTCAGACCGGGGGGTTCTTCATCCCTCAAGTACTACTGCTGCAGCTGCTGGGGGAAGGTGGGGGGGTAGGAGCAGTACCAGCTCCATCAACAGCAACCTAAGTCTGGAGTCACTGATGAGTAGCTTCCTTCACCCGCCTAGTGAGGAAGGTAGTCGCCAGCAGCAGCTGCAGCAGGACCTGGAGCAGACCCTTAACCAACTGGTGGTGGCCTACTTGGACAGCACTCTGCCCCCCCAGTTAGAAGATCCGCTGGACTACTGGGCAGCCAAACTGGATGTTTGGCCGCAACTTGCCGAGTTTGCAGTGGAGAAGCTGTCCTGCCCGGCCAGTAGTGTGGCATCAGAGCGGGTGTTCAGTGCGGTGGGGGCCATCGTTACCCCAAGGAGAACCCGCTTGTCCACGGGAAATGTGGAACGACTGACCTTTGTCAAGATGAATCAGGCATGGATCGGCCAGGATTTCCACACACCAATGCCTTAGGCGTCAGACTACATCAGCCATGACGCCTCACCCAAACTGTGAGAAATGAGTCTGGGTTCAAACTACCTTCCTCAGCCACTATTCTGATGCCGCCACCCGCCTGATGCCACACATCTGCTGACAATTTCTCCATCTGCCACCAACCATCTTTACCAGGGACTGGTATTGCCACCCACCTCCACACTCTGTCATTGTGCCACTCTATGACCTCATGCTGCTGCTGCTGTTGCTGGTGCCGTGACATCCACACTGTGTCATTGTGCCACTCTCTGACCTCATGCTGTTGCTCCTGCCGCCGTCACCTCCACTCTCTGTCATTGTGCCACTCTGTGGCCTACTCCAGTTTTTGCCACCTCCAGAATTTCATTGTGCCACTGTCTGACCTCATGCTGCTGCCACCGTGACCTCCACTCTCTGTCATTGTGCCAATTTGTGGCCTACTCCTGTTTTTGCCACCTCCAGAATGTCATTGTGCCACTCTCTGACCTCATGCTGCTGCAGCCGTGACCTCCACACTGTGTCATTGTGCCACTCTGTGGCCTATTACTGTTTTGCCACTTCCAAAATGTCATTGTGCCACTTTCTGACCTCATGCTGCTGCTGTTGTGACCTCCACACTGTGTCATTGTGCTACTGTCTGACCTCATGCTGCTGCTGCTGTGATCTCCACACTGTGTCATTGTGCCACTCTGTGGCCTATTCCATTTTTTGCCACCTCCAGAATGTCATTGTGCCACTGCCTGACCTCATGCTGCTGCTGTCATTTTGCCACTCTGTGGCCTACTCCTGTTTTTGCCACCTCCAGAATGTCATTGTTCCACTGCCTGACCTCATGCTGCTGCTGCCGTGCCCTACACACTCTGTGTCATTGTGCCACTCTGTGGCCTACTCCTGTTTTTGCCACCTCCAGAATGTCATTGTGCCTCTACCTGACCCCATGCTGCTGCTGCCATGCCCTCCCCACTGTGTCATTGTGCCACTCTGTGGCCTACTCCTGTTTTTGCCACCTCCAGAATGTCATTGTGCCACTGCCTGACCTCAGGCTGCTGCTGCCGTGCCCTCCACACTGTGTCATTGTGCCACTCTGTGGCCTACTCCTGTTTTTTGCCACCTCCAGAATGTCATTGTGCCACTGTCTGACCTCATGCTGCTGCTGTGGCTGCTGCCGTAACCTCCACACTGTGTCATTGTGCTACTCTGTGGACCATTACTGTTTTGCCACCTCCAAAATGTCATTGTGCCACTTTCTGACCTCATGCTGCTGCTGTTGTGACCTCCACACTGTGTCATTGTGCTACTGTCTGACCTCATGCTGCTGCTGCCGTGCCCTACACACTGTGTCATTGTGCCATTCTGTGGCCTACTCCTGTTTTTTCCACCTCCAGAATGTCATTGTGCCACTGCCTGACCTCATGCTGCTGCTGTCATTGTGCCACTCTGTGGCCTACTCCTGTTTTTGCCACCTCCAGAATGTCATTGCTCCACTGCCTGACCTCATGCTGCTGCTGCCGTGCCCTACACACTGTGTCATTGTGCCACTCTGTGGCCTACTCCAGTTTTTGCCACCTCCAGAATGTCATTGTGCCAATACCTGACCTCATGCTGCTGCTGCCGTGCCCTCCACACTGTGTCATTGTGCCACTCTGTGGCCTACTCCTGTTTTTTGCCACCTCCAGAATGTCATTGTGCCACTGTCTGACCTCATGCTGCTGCTGTGGCTGCTGCCGTAACCTCCACACTGTGTCATTGTGCTACTCTGTGGACCATTACTGTTTTGCCACCTCCAGAATGTCATTGTGCCTCTGTCTGACCTCATGCTGCTGTGGCTGCCGCCGTCACCTCCACACTCTGTCACTAATGTTGCCACCTGAGCTCTCAGCTTGTTTTTTTCCAGCTTTCACTGGCATGACATTATCAGGCAACATTCCCGCTTGAGTTTTTTGGTCAGTTTTGCCCTGTTAAGTGCCCAGGGAATTTTATAGTGAAGCGATTCTAAGAGCGGCGGCAGTCATCTGCGTGTCATACTAAAACACAACATTGTATGAAGACCAAACCAAGCTCCCTCTGCATATTTAAGCATGGCACAATGTTCTACATCACCCTGCAGGCTCTGTGCAGCCTGGAAATAGCTGTTTTTTAACGTGATTCGTCCCGAAGTAATTCGGACCGAATTTATTTTTGTTCGGAAATTCGGCGAAGTGACCGAACCAAATTTTTGAGAAATTCGCCCATCTCTAATTGCTGTATAAAAATGAGTTCTTTAGTAAGAGATATCATAAGCAGCCGTGGAAGTACAATGAGAGCGGTATGAGCTCCCAGCGTCGCGCCCGGACTTATATAGTGCGGTGACGTCACAGAATCCCGCCGGTCTCTGATTGGCTTCATCTCTGCAAATGTCATGTAGGCTATGCCCTTCTTCCTCCCAGAGTTCTTTGCCCCATGTAACGCCATGTGCTCGCAGCCATTTTATCAATCAAAAGCACACTTCGTTCTCGCGAAGTACCCCAAACGTCGACTTCGTTCAGAACCGAAGTTTTCCTGAAATTCTAAACAAATTCCACTTCGTTAGAATCAATTCGCCCATCTCTAACGGCTACCTTTTTTAAGAAAGTAGACTCAAACAGCTACACATGGCCAATATCCCCTATGGCCAATATAGAAGGATAAGAAAACATTGTTCCGATGATCTTGTATTCAAAAACAAAATTGAATTACTTGAAAATCAGTTTTAAGAAAAAGGGTATCCTTCGAAACTCCTTGAGAATGCAGAAGAAAGAGTAGCACTCTTAAAATAAAAGGATTGCTTAACATACAAAAAAGACATAAATACTGAGGGAAACAAAACAAAAACAAAAAATTCTGACCTACACAACAAATACTCTCTAATAACTCAGTACAATTCGTCTCATACGAAAATTAAACAAATTCTAGCCAAACACTGGCACGTAATCAAAAAGGATCCCTTTCTCCAAAGCCTAATACCTGAGCGCCCCAATTTGATCTTCAGGAGAGCTCCGAATCTAAAAAACATTATAGCGCCCAGCCTGGTTAAAGGTCCAAAAGACAAGACTGCGACAATCACAGAAAACCCAGGTAGTCACCCCTGTGGTTCCAGGACATGCCTTTGCTGCTCATCCATCACTACTGCTACACAAATTACATCTATGAGCACTGATACCATATATAAGATGAAACACAACTTAGACTGTAAGAGCAAATATGTGATTTATGTGATTCAGTGCACCTGCAGACTTCAATACGTGGGACGGACTACTCAAGCTCTGCATATGCGCCTGAACGGACATAGAGCCTGTATAAAAAAGGGGATATACAGCAAAGTGTAGCCAAACATTTTAAAGAACACCATAATCAAGATTTTTCCAAATTAAAAATCCAACCAATAGATCAGGTACCCCATGATGCTAATAACAAGTTTCAAATATTGCAGAGAAGGGAGACATACTGGATGTATACATTACAAACTATCAATCCTAAGTGGTTAAATGCGCTGGTTGTACACATCCTTCTTCCTCCAAACACGACGAGTGAAATTGATACCACAAAGTTCTATTTGTGTCTCTTCTGACCTTCTTCCATTGCTCCCCTGGTTCACCCAGATGATCATTGGTGAACTTCAAAAGGGTCTGGACATGTGTTAGGGTGAGCAGGGAGACCTTACGTGCCCTGCAGGAATTTAATCAATGATGGTGTAGTGTGTTACTAATGCTAATCTTTAAAACTGTGATCCCAACTCTATTCAGGTTACTGACCAGTTCCTCCTGCGTAGTTCTGGGCTGATTCCTGACCTTTCTCAGAATCATCCTTACTCCACGAGATGAGATTTTGCATTGAGACCCAGATCGAGGAAGATTGACAGTCATCTTGTGTTTCTACCATTTTTTAATAATTGTGCCAACAGTTGTTGCCTTCTCACCAAGCTGCTTTCCTATTCTGTAGCCCAGCCCAGCCTTGTACAGGTCTACCATTTTGTCTCTGATGTTCTTAGACAGCTCTTTGGTCGTGGCTATGGTGGAAAGGTTGGAGTGTGATTGAGTGTGTGGACAGGTGTCTTTTATACAGGCAACAAGATCAAACAGGTGCAATTAATACAGGTAATGAGTGCAGAGTAGGAGGGCAGTAACAGGTCTGTGAGAGCCAGAATTCAATACAATGTGATTTTTCTGGATTTTTTTCAGACTCTGTCTCTCACAGTTGAAGTGTTGCTACAATAAAAATTACAAACCTCTCCATTCTTTGTAGATGGGAAAACCGAAAAATCCTCAGTCTTAAATATTTATTTTCCCCACTGTTTCTATATTTATACCTGTTATATTAATGTATCAATATTTTGGTGCTTTTGTATTTGCTGTGACAAGTGACATATTAGGGCCACTGATATGAGGGGTCGCCCTTATCGGGGCGATTACTCTGCCTCTAAGAAGGGATTCATAGGTTTAATTAGGACAGTTTATCCTAGGCAACTGTTTCCATTCATACTCTATTAATATTGTTTTTTTAGATCCTTTTTAAAGCCCGTCTAACTTTACACAGCTTATATATCATTTATAAATTTTTTCCTGATATTTCTAGAATCATGTGATTTGTCTCTTTACATATGATTATAATGTAATTTTTAACTAGTTATATTAAGTTTTGTTTTAAGATAGGGTTGTGCTTTTTTCTGTGATTGTACATCAAAATCTTTTTCATTCTTCTGTATACAAAGCTGTATAAGCACTTGATTTTTTGTGGGATGAGTTGACATTTTCATTGGTGCCCTTATGGAGTTCATATGACTCTTTTAATGATTTTGCGAGATGGATTAACAAAATACAAAAATCTTGGTAGTTTTCTATTTGTATTTTTTAGAGTGATCACTGTGCAGTATAAATGACAGGTCCACACAATTACAGCTATACCAAATTTGTATATTGTAACGTGGGAGTGGATCCGCTGGGCCAATGCAAGCGGTGATAGCTAAGCCACGCCAGGGAACGGAATCTAAGTAGCCCCCGGTTTTCACCAGAGCCCGCCGCAAAGCGGGATGGACTTGCTGCGGCGTGAGGCTACCAGGTCGTTACCCCTGACGTGACTTGCTTGCGAAGGCAGCCGGGGTACAGCGTGGTACAGAAACGTAATCCGGAGGCGTAGTCGGGGACAGGCAGAAGGTCAGGGCAGGCAGCAGAGGTTCGTGGTCAGAGGCAGGCAGACGGTCAGGGCAGGCGGCAAACAGGCAAGGTCAGGAAACGTAAACAAGCGAACTGGTACACGGGTAATCAGGACGGAACAGCAATACTCTCTAGACACTAGGTAAGCACACCAACAGACTGGCAGGAGGTACTGGGGGCGGATACCTTAAATAGAACCAGTGCCCAATAATGACCAATTATCGGGACACTGGCCCTTTAAATTCAGAGAAGCCGGCGCGCGCGCGCCTTAAGAGGCGGCCACGCGCACGACGGCCGGGACAGGCAGGAGCGGCGTTCACCGGAGCGCGGCCGGGTAAGAGAGGCGGCGCCGAGGCAGCAGAGGGGTGGTCGCGGGCCGCCGCGCCGGACCCCCGCGAGCGGGGGATGGTCGCGGGGGGCAGCGGAGCCCGCGACCCCCGTGACATATATTATTTCATGTTTTACTGCTTTTAAATTATAAAAACACTTTTATTTAAAAAAGAAAACATGCTTTTGCATTGAAATTGTCTGTGAACCATAACTTTTTATTTTTCTGTGTAAAGGGGCTGTGTATTGGCTTTTTTGGTGGGATGAGTTGATGTTTTCATTGGTACCATTTTGGGGGATATGACTATTTGATTGCCTTTAAATCTATTTTTTGGGAGGCAGGATGAAGAAAATATAGCAATCCTGGTAATGTATTTTAGTTTTATTTTTTACAGCGGTCACCGTGCAGTAAACTATATTCTAGTTTAAGTGTCTTTATTGTGTTAAATAATATTTTGCATCACTATATTATATTAGCTATAACTTTATTATTTTTCCGTATACGGAGCTGTGTAAGGTTTTTTTATTGTGTGATGAACCGACATTCTGATTAGTAAGACTTTGGAGTTTATATCACTTTTTGATTGCTTTTTATTCCAAGTGCAGAGGAATATAACAAAAGTTGCAATTTAAAAAAACAAATTTATGGCGTTCATCTTGTGTTTTTTTTTTTTTTTAACATGTTTATATTGCGCAGAAGCATAACAGGTAAGATACACACATATCGATGTTACACTATGCATTCATTGATAACATTATAACAGTTACTACAAAACCATCTAAAAAAACTGTTAGCCTCGGATTTTTTTAATTTTCCCCCTTTAAAAACCAACTTTTCCTCTCCCCCCCCCTAAACTGTAACCAAAACCCCCTCGGTACCCTTCCTTCTAGCGTAAAATTTTAAAAACCCCTACAAAACCTTTAAGTTGCCCTGCATGAATACTCTTTTATTTAAAAGGGTTCCATCAAATCCTTTTTTTCCCTATACTGAAATTTTGGGCAAATACGGTTTCCCCATTTTTTTAAAAAAGTCCCCCCCCCCCCCAAAAAACCCCCCCCCACCTCCGGGGCCGAGGATTTAACCAGTGTCTCAAGATGCAAGTTTTTCTGCTAGCAAAATCCGTGTAACCCCCTTTTCCCTTTCAGGGCTTCCTTGATCCTCCTTTTGGACTCCCCCAACTAATAAAAAATAAAAATCTGGGTGTCATTGGGGAAATTAAATTTTTCCCTTTCCCGACCATCCAAAGACAGCCCCACATCGTTCAATTTCCGGGAAAAACCTAAACAATGAAACAGGGGCCGCCTCTTAGACCCATTTTGGACATCTTAGATATTCCCAATCAAGTTTTTTAAAGGGGTATTGAAGCATATATAGCCCGGTAGCGTTTAAATAGAATCTCCCCCACGACGTTGGTTTGGGCCCCCCTCACTACTCCAAGCCCTTTAAAATCTTCCGAGTAAGGTCCTCGTTTAAAAAGATTCCCAAGTTTTATAAAAAATCTGACCGTCCCTGCTGTATTTTCCCCATGAAATATTATATATCCGTGATAATAGTCCCCGGGCCCCCAAAATTTGATAAGTCCTTTAAATCATCCCCTTTCTTTAACATGCTCAAATTGGTTACTGGGGCTCTACAAAAAATTTTTAAATTTCAAAATTGAAAATTTGTTGGTTCCTAATCCAAAGTCTCTCCACCGACCCCATGTCATCAAAGTCCCTTTCCGATGAAGAATACCCCTAAAAGGTAAAAACCCTTTTTTTTTTCCCCTTCTGGGAACAGAGCTTCACCATACCCGGTTTAAAAAAGGGAGTCCCCACAACGGAAAAAAGGCATCCCATCGGCCCCCCCAAAATTTGGACTGTCTCCATGTCGCCCAAATTTTCTCTTAAACAATGCCTGTTTGACCTCCCATGGATGATCTTTTTACGGGGGTGAATCAAGCATTTTAAAGAGAGAGGGGGCGCCACTGGGCCCCCCAATTCGTGTTTAAAAAAAAATAGAACCTAAAACCAATTAATGTGAGCCACATTTCCGAAAATTGTACATCCAATTTTTGGAATTTTTCACCCCTTTTCCTCCGCACGCACGTCAACTTTTTGTACCCCACCAAGGTTTTTTCCCCCTTTCCTAAAATTCCATAAATAACCCGGGGGAATTAATACACATTTTAAAAATAAAACCAAAAAATTTTTTTTGGATTGGTAAAGCATCTGGCGAAACTAATCATTTTGATAGCGTATCTCCAAAAAATGGGAATTCTCCATTTATCAAATTTCTGTTCGTATTTTTGAAACAAGGGGAATAATTAAGTTTTATATCATAGCTGACCAAAAACCTTTTTATCCCTAAATAAAAGTTGACCCCCCCACTTCAACCCCCAAAATTTCCCTAAAGTCTCAGGTTTTGATCCAAATGTAACAATTAACCTTGCTCCTTTACAGGGAACCAAAAAATTTCCAATCGCCGTGCCCTCAAATCCTATTTACCGAAATTTGGGGTTGTCCAAGAACTTTAAAAAATCATCGCGAAGCAAAAATTTATTTTCTACCCCCCGCCCCTATTCCCTGTATATAGAAGTTTTAATTAAATGTTTTGCTAAGGCTCAAACGCTAGTAAATAGGAGCGGCGATAGGGGGACCCCCTTGTCTCTTTCCCTTGTTCAAAAATTTGGAAGGAAAAAACCCCGGGGTTTTCACTCTCGCCTGAGGCGTCCGTACAGGCTTCCATAATCTCGAAAAAACCTCTGATTTCCCCTTTTTTATCCAAGACTAGTCCTAGCCCCAAAGCCAATTTCATTACGAATTTTTTTCAGCGTCGATCGCAACAAACCTGGGGGTTTCTCCCAATTTTCAAATTTTCTACATACCAAAACCATAATACCGCCTGATGTTTTTACCCTGAACGCCCCCCGAGAAGCCATTTTATGGCCCCGATTAAAATTTTGGAGTAAAACGCAGCCCGGGTTTTTCAGGCTTAAAAAATTTTAACACCGGGTTTTCGGGAGATCACATACACTCAGAGCGTTGGGTCCTTTTCCCCTTTTTACAGCACCTTTACTACGTATCCCCCGGGCGGCATCATAGTTTTCTTATGGTTTTTTTCCCCAAATACCGCCTCAATTAAACCCCTGCAGGGGCCCTTCAAAGTTTTTTTAAAACTCCCCGGGGAATCCACCCCTGGGGCCTTGTTGGGAGGGAAAGGTTTCTTTATAACGCATCAATTTTTCCCCTCAACCTCCCATTTAAAAGGCCTATCCTGCTCTGAGAAGGTGGGGATAACCATCCTGCAGAAACTCTTTACCCCCCCAATTCAAAAGACACTGTGTGTAAAGACTATGTAGAAATCTCTTAGATTCGTAATTTTCGTTTTGGCTCTTTTACCATTTCCCCCTTTTGGTTTTTGAGGCCCATGATGGTTGTCACCCCCCTCTTCCCCTTTCCTAATTGGCCAGTAGCTTCCCAGACTTGTTCCCAAACTTGAACAAAGAGACTTTGAATTGATCATAATACAAAGTTTCAACTCTTTTCAGTTGGTCTTGTTAGGTTTCCCTCGCGACACCCATTTCTCTTTATTGTCAGCCGATTGAATCTATAAGATAAGAAAAGTGGTATATGCCACTTCTCAGAGCTACGCTAAGCTGTTTAAAGATTTTTTAGGTTTCTTTTTTTTTTGTTGCCAATATAAGCCATTAATTCTTGCCCCGTTTAATACATGCTTTTCCTGTCTCCCAGAATAAAACGGTGGGAGGAATCCGTATGCACCTCATTATTTTTGCGAAACTCCTCCATCCAATTGGAATCAAGAGATCTTTAAAATGGTCTCCCCCATAAAGATATCGGTTGCATCCAGATTATGTATGAACCCCTAGGAAAATTTCTTGCAGAGAATAATGACAGGTGAGTGATTGAGATCATAATTTCCTAATCTACCGCTTTAACTTCCCTACAAGATTGGTGGTGGCCAAAAAATAGTTCCAAACTAGACCATGAATTGAGGGATGGGAATAGTGGGTTGTACTCTTCTTTCTGCTTTATTTTAACGCTCTCCAGGTATCTATCAGGCCTCGCTTTCGCTCAGTTTACAAAGCAAACTTTTCCTCCTATCTTGGCCCCTCCCACTTCCTCCTGGTTTTAACCTATCTGTGCATGACACAATTAGTCTCCTCCAACCAACACTCCCTCCTCCCCCATTTGAACGAGCTTGGGCTCCAGTTCCTAAAATTTTTTTCCGATCCGGGCTGTTCGGGGCATAGACATATACCAGATTGAAGGACCCTGCAGGAGATTCCACCTTCATCTTAATACATCTACCCTTGTCGTTGCTATCCCAGTTTATGACCTTACATGAAGAGTTTTTATGCACCAGCACAAGTACCCCAGCCTTTCCTTCCACTGCTGACGAGCCTTTCACCTTTCCCACCCATAACTTTTTTAGCCGGAAGAAGTCTTTCTCCTCTAGATGGGTCTCTTGTAGCAAAGCCAAGTCTACTTTCATTTTCTTCAAATGTCTCAAAATGGGGAGAACACAAACCCTTCAGGTTCTAGGATACGATCCTCATAGTTTAGCCAGTATCCCAAGATTCTGATACCATGACTCCAAAAGTAAAAGAGTACCGCCCCCTCCCTTCCCAACCCAACCTGATACACCATAACTCCCGCACAGAATTTCTTTCTCTTGCCTGCAGGCTTCTCTTTTTTCGCACCATCCTACATGAGGCGAAATTCTCTAGCCCCATCAATTTCTTCCTTTACTCCACCCGTCTTCCCGCCATGTAATGTGACAAGAAACCCAACACACCTCCATGCATTAAACAGTAACCCCCCGCCCGTGCCTCCCCCCCGGTTTAAGTGATAGCATAAATTAAAAAAAACACTTATAAAATAATTCAAAACACATAACAATCTACTGCACGAACATTAGCCCCCACCCCCCTAACCCCTGCCTTAACTGAAACCCAAATGGTCAAGTTTCCAAGACCGACAAACCCCCCTCCCTACCCTAATCTATAGCAGAGATCAACCCAGAACCCCACTCGCCAAATACCCATACATCCCAACTCCCCATTTTTTGGGGGGGGGGTCCCGCTAAAGGGGGTTTTCCCCCGTCCCCCAGTGGATTTTGGCTTTCCCCTGCCCCCACAGGGCAGCGGGGGGGACCACGGCGAAAGAGTAGCGTGGTGCCTACTCGGGGCCCCCCCGGGGGCCCGCCCACAGGCGGGTGAAGGGGCCGCTCCCCCCCAGGGAGTTTCACTGACTTGTGCGCCGCACAGTCAGTCAGCATTCAGAGGAAGGCAGGGGGGATCGCTCCTCCCCCCTTTCTCCCCCTGTATGTACAGCGCCGTGGCGCTGACATAATCAGTGTCGAGGGGAAGTGCGCGCGGCTGCACTCACTCCCTGTACCTGAACTACCCCGGAGTGCAGAGCCGGGTGAGGTAAGTGGCTTTTATTTTTTTATTTTTATTATTATGGGGGGGAAATACCCGGGGCCCCAATGGGGGGGGGGGACTACCCGACAACTTGGGGGGGCCCCTACCTGGGCACAGAGGGGGGGGGGCGCTACCTGGCTACAGAGGGGAGGGGGGGCCCCTACCTGTACGAGGGGAGGGGGGCCCCTACCCGGCTACAGAGGAGGGGGGCCCTACCCGGCACAGGGGGGGGGGGGCCCCCCTACCTGGGTACAGAGGGGGGGGGGGCCCCTACCTGGGTACAGAGGGGGGGGCCGCCCTGGCTACAGAGGGGGGGGGGGGGGGACCCCGGGTACAGAGGGGGGGGGGGGCCGCTACCTGGGTACAGGGGGGGGGGCCCACCGGGACAGAGGGGGGGGGGGCGCCCCACCTGGCTACAGAGGGGGGGGGGGGGGGGGGGGGGGGGGGGGGGGGGGGGGGGGGGCCTACCCCGGCTACAATGGGGGGGGGGGGGGGGGGGGGGGAGGTTTTCCTGGGCACAATGGGGGGGGGACATACCTGGGTCAAGGGGGCATCTATTTGGGTAAAGGGGGGATTTCCGCCGAAGGGGGACTACCTGTTATGGGGGGGGGCTAAACCGGTATAAGGGGATTACCTGGCCCTTTTTTCCAAAGCGTTACAGTTTGGGGGAGTGGTGTGGCTTTTTTAAGGGCTGGCACCCCGAC
Organism: Phyllomedusa bahiana; assembly: GCA_025379985.1. Lineage (NCBI taxonomy): Eukaryota > Metazoa > Chordata > Amphibia > Anura > Hylidae > Phyllomedusa > Phyllomedusa bahiana. The sequence continues at coordinate 71,042 of JAODAL010005726.1, read as the reverse complement.
AAGAGGGCGGATGCAAATTTTTGGGGGGGACACCGGCTACAATGGGGGGGGCGTACCTGGACAAAGGGGGGGGGGCATACCGGGTACAAAGGGGCATCTGCCTGCTACAAGGGGGGATCTGCCCGGGTCAAGGGGGCACTACCTGCCGTAAGGGCAACCGGGTTTGGGGGGAAAACCTGGCTTTTTCCCCAAAACCCAGCAGTTAGGGGAGTGGGTGTGGCTTTTTTGAAGGGGTTGGCCACCGACAAATGGGCGTCCCAGCAAATTTTTGCTTTCAACGCCTCCCCGCGCGGGGGGGGGGGCCTCCGGGTCAAAAGGGGGCCCTAAAAAAAAAGGGGGGGGGCCCCTTTTCCCCGGGGGGGGGGGTCCCCAAAAGGGGGGGGCCCCTTTTTTTTTTTTTTTTTTTTTGGGGGGGGTGTGTTTTTTTTTTTTTTGTTTTGGGGGGGGGGGTTGTTTTTTTTTTTTTTTTTGTCTTTTTTTTTTTTTTTTTTTGGGGGGGGGGGTATTTAAAAAATTTTTTTTTTTTTTTTTTTTAAAAAATTTTTTTTTTTTTTTTTTTTGGGGTTTTTAAAATTTTTTTTTTGGGAAAATTTTTTTTATGGGATTTTTTTTTTTTTAGAAGGTTTTTTTTTTTTATTTTTTTTTTTTTTTAGGGGGTTTTTTTTTAAAATTTTTTTTTTTTTTTTAAAAAAATTTTTTTCTATTTTAAATCATAGTTGGGGGGGATTTTGGGGGTTTTTTTCCTCTTTTTTTATTTTTTTTTTTTTTTTTTTAAATTTTTTTTTTTTAAAAATTTAATTTTTTTTTTTTTAAATTTTTTTTTTGTTTATTCTTTTTTTTTTTTTTAACCATTTTTTTTAAAATTCCCCCTTTTTTTTTTTAAAATTAAAAAAAATAAATTAAATTTTTTTTTTTTTTTTTTTTTTTTTTTTATTTTTTTAAAATTTTCTCTGGCCCCCTAAAAAATTTTTTTTTTAAACCCATGCTTTCGGGCCCTTTTTGCGTCCTAGAGTTTTTTTCTCCCTTATTCCTCCAGAACTTTCTCACCTTTAAAAAAAAATTTTTTTTTTTTGCTTTTTTAAAAAATTTTTTTTTTTAAAAAAAAAATTTTTTTTTTAAAAAATTTTTTTTGTTTAAAAGTGCAGGAGTTCCCTTTGAGTGTACCTTTAGTAAAATGTTTTTTTAGCGAATCAAGGGATTTTTACTATGCCGCCGTGGGGGTGCAGTGTACCATCTTTGTTCGGGAGGGCGTGAGGCCTATCCTGTGAGCCTCTCACTTTAAAAAAATTTCTCAAGCCCCAGGGGTTTGGGATATCTTCGAAAACAACTTGGCAGCCCTTGGGGGAATGTCCCCCCCTCAAACCTACAATTCGAGGTTTTTCTACGAACCTATTTTCTAGTCTTCGACCTTATTCTCCAGGTAACTGTTCCTTTAAAGGATCTTTCCATTTAACTCTTCCCCCTAACAAGTCATCCTCGACCCATTTGTTTCTCCTCCATCTGCTATTTGAGCGGTATTTGAATAACGCAGCTTTATGTGGATAGGGCAGTCGTGACCGCAACAGACACTGACTTCGCGACTGCTACCTCCAAGGAAGCCATTATCTCCGGCGCTAACAATTTTGCCACTGTAATGGCCATAGATTTGCAGGATACCCCAAGGCCCGGCACCTGTTCTTCATACTCCTATTCTCCCCTTAGTTATCGTTATTCTCTTTCTCAGCTTGTGATTGATGAACGGCTGCTGGCTGACTGCATGCTTGACATACTATCCCTCTGCTGGGCCAAGCAGTGTATGCTATTCCCCTTTGGGACATTAGAAGGATGTTGCTGTAGTGGGGTTGTATCCCAGGTACCACTGTCCTGCAGCTCATCAGTGACCCCACAGTCCATACTCTCCTGTGTCTCCTCATACTCTCCTTCCTCAGGCATGGTTAACTGTTGTGCCACCTCCATGACTGACTGCTGCGCCTGCCCTGCATGCTGCGATCTTACTTGGTTTAATTGCGGCCCATCTTTCAGCTGGATCAGGGTCGAGGTGTCCGCTGCGTTCATCTCCTCCTCCTTCTCCTTCCGATCTGCCGCCCGAGATGTCTGCGGGGTCGGAGTCTGGGGGATCGTTCGCCCGCTTCTAGTGGCGCGCGGCGGGTCCGGCGCCATCTTAACTGCAGCCCACCGTGCCGATGGTGTGTTGTAAATCGTCCGCGCTCCCCCGCTGCCTTATAAATCCCCGTTCCCGGTGTCCGGGACGAGCTCGGGTTGGTGCTGATGATCGCCGCAATTTGAGGTTACAGCGGAGCGGGGAGTGCTGAGTTCGGCGGGTGAGGGCCGGAGCTCTCACTCCATGCGGCTGCTCCTGTGCGCGCCGGAACCGGAAGCCTGACCTACAGTGTTGATCCAAAGGAAAACAAGTAACCCCCTATGAGATGTCAATTTTATAATACGAGAGGAGTGTCCGACTCCAAATCTGGCAATAAATAATATGGTCGGGCTTCTTTAGGCAATTTATCTAGACCTAAAAACAAAGTATTGTCCTAGGCCTCAGTCATGCTGCTGCCCTATATTGTAGCCTTACTACCCACAAAACTGTGCAGTTATTAAATGGGTTTTGCAGCAAAGTTAAAACCCTTTCTGAGCCCGGCTCCCTAGAGGCCAGCCTCAGTGAATAGGAAGATGGCTGTGCTTGTGCACTTCTCCCCCTTTCATGTCTATGGGAGTAATCAAATTACCCGAGCACACGTGCTTGACTATATTCACAACAGTCATAAAAAAGAACAGGGAGGACTGTGCAAGCACAGCCGTCTCTCTATATACAGAAGCCGGCTAATAGCGAGCTGCAAGCACAGCCATCTCTCTATATACAGAGGCCGGCTAATAGCGAGCTGCAAGCCCCAGCCCCTCTCATATACAGAGGCCGGTAATAGCGAGCTGAAGCACAGCCATCTTTTTAACAGAGGGGCTAATAGCGGCCAAGCACAGCCATCTCTCTATATACAGAGGCCGGCTAATAGCGAGCTGCAAGCACAGCCATCTCTCTATATACAGAGGCCGGCTAATAGCGAGCTGCAAGCACAGCCATCTCTTTATATACAGAGGCCGGCTAATAGCGAGCCAGGACGTTCTCACTAAATCAGGGAGACAGCGGGACGTTTCACAATAAGTCTATGGGAGACAGCGGGAGTTTCTCATTATAGAGTCTATGGAGACAGGGGGAAACGTTCTCAATATAGAGTCTAGGGGAGACAGCGAGACGTTCTTACTATAGAGTCTATGGGAGACAGCTGGACGTTCTTACTATAGAGTCTATGGGAGACAGCGGGACGTTGTTACTATAGAGTCTATGGGAGACAGCGGGACGTTGTTACTATAGAGTCTATGGGAGACAGCGGGACGTTGTTACTATAGAGTCTATGGGAGACAGCGGGACGTTCTTACTATAGAGTCTATGGGAGACAGCGGGACGTTCTTACTATAGAGTCTATGGGGGATGTTTTTGCAGCATTTTTAGAAAACGAAATACGCTGAAAAAACAGACGTTTGTCTGTGCCGTGTAGAAATAGCCTAATAAGCCAGGTGAAGGAGAAACCGGGTGTAGTGTCAGAGCACGGAGACGCCCAGAGGATTGCTGGGCCGACTAACCCCGTCCAATAAAAAGTAGGGTTTGTCTCCAGCTCTGTATGTTTAAATTCTATTTATTTCAAAACATTAAAAAGTAGAACGAGGATTTGTCATGACTGACGCGTTTCGGGTGTTCATTGCCCTTAATTGTGGTCTTTTTCGAGGCTGACACTTTAAGTGCCGAAAATACGTTGCTTGAACAAATCTCATTATGAAAACAAAGGAACATACTGGACGACTTGGGGATCAAGTTGTACCACTGATCTTTCTGGTAACCCTGCAATACACTCTGAAACACCAAGTAGTCCCAACTTGTGGCAGTGGTCACTGGTGTGCAGTGCTGCCGGTTCTCAAACCCACTCAGCATCTTCAGCATTGTTGTCCACATGTCCAGTGGCTGCTAAACCCATCATACCTCCCCCCACATGCTTGGTGGTGATCAGCTGGGGCTGTTCCTCTCAGGGCTGCTGTCAGCCATCTATTAACTGTTTCAGGGCCCCATGCAGCCAAATCAAATGGGGCACCTATCCATTATTAGTTCCTATTTTTAACATATCACTGAGCCCCTTTTTGATTGGGGCCCTTGACAGGAGTTCTGCCCTATTGGCCCCCCTGTTTCCTATATGGATGAGTGGGAGTGCTGTGTTTTTTAGGGTTTGTGGTATATTCTGCAATTCACAACATAGACCAGCAGGTGGTAGCACAGGACTGGTATTGTGAGATCTGTTTCACCACTTCCTGCAGTTTTTCTAAAGCTCCTCAAGAGGGCAGACCGTTCTCGTGTAACGCAAGAGAACTGACTACGCTGTAAAGCACTATGGTTTGAGCTGATGTCAATGTATTTTTTAAGGATTTAGGAAAGCTGAGCTTGTTGGAGATATTGTGACTTCCCAGTTTATCTGTTCTGAAGTAACAGGCATTGAAAAAGTTGCAGTAACATCCTGTGGTGCCTGATCTGTCAGGTTTCTGTCTGTATTAGTAAAGAGGACTTCAATATCCAGCTTCTCTGTATCCTATATTCTGAACTGTGGTGTGGAAGGTGCGGGTTATTAATGGTGTTTGTGTTTGAAGCCGGTCTAGAATTGTAAGACTATCTTTTCTCCTATGACCTTTTGTCCTCTTTTAGTCCTTCAGTTTTCCCTATGGATGTCCAGAGGATAATAACGCTCCATTTCGATCCTTGTGTTTTAACCTCAAATTGAATTGGAGGTTGCACGGCTCTGTGGGCCTTTATAAGTTCTAATACACTCCAATACAAATTGTTTACATCAACAAGATCTTCTAGATCCCAAACGTGCTAACATCAATATAATTCTTCACAAAATGTATTTATATTTTTCAACCACTCTACACTTATATGGGGTATGGTATTAATATCCAGGAGATTAGTATTTTCTATTGGAAATTTATAGAACAGCATACATATTTTTTTTATTCTCAAAGGAAAAAACGGCAGGGGGGAGGGACAAGCACAAAAGTAAAGATAACTATATACAAAAGATATTTGATAGCAATATATACGGGGTTTGGACTATTTCGTTCCGATAACCCCTAGAAGACTAGGATTCGCCAAATTTAGAGAAAATACTTTTTTCAATTTACAAAAAAACACCCAAGTAAACAATTTTTTTTGGGGTATTTAAAATTTTAAAAGAAGGGGACATCAAATTTGGGTAGGACTATCAAAAATTTTTCCTTGAAATTTTGTGGACACTGTGAATGGGGTTTAAAGACATCGGCACGGAAAGTACGGGCACGCATGCGTACAACAAGCCAGTTGATCTAAGTGAGGGCGGAAGTGACATGCACTTCCGGTGATGATGCGGGATACACGCGCGCTGTAGTTTGAATCCAAAGAGGTAAAAGCTTAGTGCACATGTAAACTACTGGCACGCATGTGCAGAAGAGCACGCCGTATTGAAGGAAGGGCGGAAGTGAGGTAAAACTTCCGGTATTGACGCGGAATATCGGCGCGTCCAGCGTGATGTGTGTGGAAACACAGGTACAATTGAAAGCGTACATTGGGGGGTTAAACATTTGGAGGAGGGGGTTTTTGAATTTAGACGATCAGCCTGTTTGTTAAATGTATCTCACCGATCCTCTGTATTGGGAAAAGGGGGCCCCTTGTGGGCTGTTTTTTTGTACATCTAAGACATCTTCGGATATCCCCCGGGAACCCTTTTTGGACAGTAAAGAGGGGGGAAACGCGTCGGAATGCGGCAGCCCTCTCCATGTACTAGGGAGAAGGCCTGTTTTTCTAGTTTTCTAGTCTTGCTACTCCTTCTATAGTGTATATGAAGGTTTAAATATGCACTGTTAGATGCCCTGTATCTTTATGGATAGGATCTTGTAGGGCGAATCATCGTGAATGGGGCCGTCCTTGTTGGGACGATTACTCCATTGTTAGGAAGGTGTAAGAGAAGGGAAAGGGTAGATGGTATCTAATGCTGTGATCTGGAAATTTTCCCATTCCCTCCCCCTATCTATGCTGGATTGGGACACCTACTATTGATGTGACTTACTGGGTCATCAAACCGTGAGTAGCAGAAATAGATCTGTATCTATGCTGATGGTATTATGGATGAGAAAAATTCTATTTTTGATCTAGTATAACTGTAGAATAGCATCTTAGACTGAAGTGTGTGTGTGTGTGTTGTTGTGTGTGTTGTTGTGTGTATGATGTTAATATATATATATATATATATATATATATATATATATACACACAGAGACTGGTGTTGTTTTAAATTTAGTGTTTAGAATTGAGTATTGTGTATGTAGTATATATTTTAATGAACTGATTAAAAGTTAATTTTTAGTGGGGCCCTTGTGGTAAATTTCTGTGAATTTTTTAAAACATTTCCAAATTTATTGAAACAACTTCATCATATTCAATGAATGTTAAACATGCATAATGATTATGCTACTTGCGTGTCCATATAGGTGCTTGAGAAAGGGATGTTGACCATGAAACGTTGCAGGGCAGGTGCTGCTGCCCGTCTGTCCACGTCTCTCCTCTATCGTGGGTCCAGTAAAGAGGACAACACAGGAGAATTACTAAGTTTGTTCAATGTGATGGTTACCACGGACTATTTCTCTATGGACACGCAAGTAGCATAATTAATATGCACGTTTAACATTCATTGAATATGATTTGTTTCAGTAAATCTGAAAATGTTGTTTTACCATGCTTCGGCTTCAGTATACAATGTTAAGGGAGTTTGAGGAGCTCCAACAGCAGGCGCGTGGAACCAATTGATCTAGAGGCGGGGGGGTGGGGGGGCTATTTATCCACACGGTGTTTTGCAGGTAATTACGCCCCGCATTACGCCGTGTGGACGGTGCGGGAGCGGGAATATTGATCAGCATGGCCGGCACCTTCGCCGTCCCAATAGACTTTGAATTGCAGCGCGCGTTATGACGTAGAAATTCACATGCATTATCTCTCCGCTGGGAGAGGAGACTAACCCTTTCCCTTATGAGAGTGGGGTTCCGTAATAATGGGCCGTTTTTCCCCCGTAATTGGCCCCCTTCGGCGGAATTACGACCGAATACGGCCCTTTTAACCGGGAACCCCTAACTAGTTAGCCCCGAACTTTCTTAAGTTTCGCTTTCCAGTTTTCATCTCTGTCTGGTGAAGGGCTTTTGCCGGAAACGTTGGTATTTAACTTTCCACATTTACTTATGGATTTTTCTGATCCAATTTTGAAGTATTTGCGAGGCCGATTTCCTTCTCTTGTGGTGCTCTATAAAAAATTTAAAAATTTTCGGCATTTTCCCGGGACTCTAGATACGATTCCTTCGCTGTACATTTTTCCCCTGGATTAAGGGGGGTGAGGGCCCCTCTTGATATGTGCAGCCTGCATTTTAAATGAATGTTAAAAACTAGGTCTAAATCAGAGCTTTATTGTCCTTTTTGGACTTCCATGATTAGAGAGTGACCAGGAGAGAGGAGAGGGCTTTGTCATTGTCTAATCGTCCAGATAGGACAATTATTAAGCTCTAAGTACTTGTTTTAACCCCCTTACTGACAGGTGGATATGTCATCATGCTGGTGAGGAGCTATGGAGTGAGCTGATTACATCTAACAGCGCGGATCCGAGCACTTTTTAAAATCTGAAAACTTGACATACGTTGTATCATTGGAGTTGTATCGACTTGCAAAATATAGATTACACCATTATACTGAAGACTCAACACCATAACATTCCACCCCACTTTAGAACTTTTTTGTTTTGTTTTTGTTTTCCAGTAGAGTCTATGGTTCAGTCAATGACATTGTTTAAAAAGTAAATCTGTCCCCAAAAAAGCCCTCATTTGTCTGATGATGGAAAAATAAAAGATATGGCCCTTGGAAGGGGTGGTGGAGGAGGGGGAGAGGGAAAAAAAATTAAGATCCATACAGTTATGACCATGCAGTGGGAAAGGATTCAACTCTGCTTCGGATATCTCCAGGCTTAATGTCTTTTATTTTTTTCCATACCACATGGGGGAGGCAGTATGATTTGGAAAGATTTAGGTGTGACTAAAGGCAGGTTGAAAGCAGTGTAGTATATGGTAGTTCATCCCAGATGTGGTCATGTATCCGTTTTGGACTACTTTCCGGGACACTTGGGTATGACTGGCAAGGTAGGAGGTCTATGTCTTCCTTGCAAGAGTATATTCAAAAAGGTTTATGGGAAATGAGCTAGGATTTTTGTAGTGCCACCTATTGGATATAGTGTTTCTCCATTGTATATCCGACTTGCTGAGTCTTGCAGTGTGAATGGGATTAGAGCCAAACCAAATACTCATTTGCTGCTATTTCAGGGTGTTTGCCCCTCATCAGTGCAGAGTAGGATACTGATTGGCTAGATGAGACTCTAGGGTTAGCTTGAAAGTGGTAATGTCCCTCATTAGGACGAAGCACCATATAGATGTGTGGAGATTTGGACACCATTAGTCTCTGCGTTGAAGTATAAATATATTCAAAAAGGATCATGGGAAATGAGTTAAGAATATGCAGGGCCACCTATTGGATGTAGCATTCCTCTGTTTCTTCCTTGCAAGAGAAGATGATGCAGCAAGAGGTGACCATGCACAGTCCTAGACACAGGACTAAGGAGCACTTTCTTACAAGAGGTACTTTTAGGCTTGATGGTTACAAGGAAGATCTACATAGTACAATTTCGGTTTGCTTGGCGGCTCTCATTTGGTGGCAAAACTTTGTTGCTGGAGGTTCTGGTGTGGTAATTATCAATGTTTGGTCTAAGTATCAGTCCCTTGTGCCAAAGACTTGGTGACCCCAAAGGCACATTAACATGATGGTGAAAACGCCTTATGGCAAGATAGACACCTTTTTCCTAGTACTTTGCAGGCTGAAATTTAGCCATTTCCAGATCCGTTTCCCATAAGCGACCTCAAGGGGAACCAAATGGATTGGGTGAGCCTAATATTTTGCATATAGAACTGCGATTACTCATGTCTCCACTTAAAAGGGGCTCATTGAAGGGTCACTAACATCAAAATGTGTCTTTTCATCTACTGACCAGAGATGTGCGACTATCCTATGGATTTTTTTTATGTAGTTACTCTCCCTTGAAAAAAAAAAAAAAGATTGCTCTACTGTTCTTTCCACAGAGATAGATAAAATTATACTAGAACATGAGCAATACATGAAAGAAAATTGGAAGTAAAGACATAATTATTCTATTTGTAATGAGACCGCGTGGAGCTAGGGTAACAGTTGTAATGGAGTATTTTATCAAACTGGATGTGTTGAACTGTTTTGGGGCTTTTGAAGTCTCTGGTTCTGAATTCTGAGCCTTACCAGGGATGAGCTGTATGTAGCTGTGCATGTATTCTTTTCCTTTTTCTTTGCACACGCTTGGGGGTGATCAGCTGTGACTGCTCCCATATGGATGCGTGGGGCTGGCTTGCTTGTGGTATATTCAGCATTTTACAGTATAGACCAGGAGATGGTAGCAAAGGGCTGTTATCAGAAGAGCCGACCTTTGCATCTGCCTGCAGTTTTTCTGCCGTTCCTCCAGATGGCAGAGCGTCCTCTCCTAATGCAGTAGATTAGGGTAATTGCTCCACTACATACATAGGGTAAAATATACGTCAAGCATTTTTCTGCTTCTATACATATTGGGAAATCAGAACTAAAGCTTATCTGTAGCAGTTATTCATAACTGGAGGGTTAGGGCACTATGCATGATGTCTGCATCCTAAGCTAGTAGGGACTAGATTGGGTAAAACTAAATACCTATTATATATATATATATATTTTTTTTTTTTTTTGGTTGGAGTTCTTTGGATCCTTATTTTTTAGTTTTTCTCTCATCTGCCAGTCTCTTATCATGGACAGCTGTATAGGAAGAACTAAACTCTGTTCAGACCTTAATTTACATTGTATTTGGGGAAAAAATCTCCTAGCATAATGTCAGCTACATCTTTCCATACCACAAGGGGAAAAAAAAAGTATCACAAGTAATTTAGGATATTTCACTCTTAAATACTGGAGTCAAATTCTTAAAGGGGTTGTCTCGCTACAAAGAATAGCTTTCAAATTGTAGGGAACACAAAATAAAGACATTTTCCAAATATATTGCTTTGTTCATCTGTTTTCCTTAAGGAGATACAAGTTAATTTATGACTTCCCTGGCTGTTTCAGTTCCCTCAGTAACTGACCAGTAAACAATTCTCCCCCCTGCTGTTTGTTCTATGTGATAGCAGTGAGTGATATCATCACACAGGTCACAGAGTCTGTGCTGCTGGGCAGTAAAAAGCTTGATTTATCTCAAGTAAACAGCACTGTAATAGGGCTTTTGTTTGAGGGATCAGATAAAAAGTCCTGTTAGTAGTTTCAGAAGCTTCTGAGCTAATCTGATCTAATTAGCAACTGAAAACACAGGGCTGGATACACCATGGAGATTATGCAAATTTCAGTCAGTCTGAACCAGGAAGTGACAGAGTATTTCATTCATGCAGCCTATGAAACTCTGTAGGGAGACAACTCCTTTAAACACTTGTGAGTCCTGTGCAAATCCAGCTGCGAATTTTCCTGACGGGCACTACTTTACCCTCTGGCTAGAATCGTCTGAGTCGTGGCCATCCTCGCCTTTCTTTAACTCGGCAGTCTAATGTGCTACCAGCTCTTCTGTTATTTTTGATACTTATTAGATCTCCTTCACAAAAGCAGGGGAGTGCAGATGTGCCTCCAGGGACACCACTTCCATTATTCAGCCACTGTCCGTTTTCAGGTTGATACTTGGCGATGCCTATGACCAAAATGATTTCGGTGCAAATGAAAGTCTTAAAAATGTCATTTTTGTTGTATTGTTATGCCTGTAGCAAGAGTCTTTGCCTTTAGTATGGTGTTTGTAAACTTCTGACTGTTAGCTCTGTGGTCATTTTCAGTTATTTTCTATGTCCCTGTGTTTTAAAGGGGTTTTCCTATATGTCTGTCTGGATAGATAGACTAATATATGGCATATCCACAGGCCGTGGCATGCACTACCCACCTGGAATCCTCACGTATCTGGAAAACAGGAGCCACTCTCTCCATAGACCTCAGTGTCATCCCAGAGCTGTAGTTGGGCTTTACTACATCTGGGCAAAGTCTGTGTGCTACCCTAGTCCTATATCTTAACAAGTTGGCTAAAATAAACTGACTAGTTTAAACCCCATCTTGGCACCCATGTATAAAATAAAGAGACCATAGAGCACGTTTGGGGTCCAAACAAATGTGTCTACCATCCAAGGTTTGTACCTGGGATTCTTTTGTTTGGATAGGGGTGAGTGCTGAGTGTTCTGGGGGTTTTACAAGGGAATCACTGATTCTTGACTTCTTTTAACCTCTAATCTTTCAGAGATTAAGGTCTTGGTTACATAGTTAGTGCGGTTGAAAAAAGACTGTATCCATCAAGTTTAAACAAGGGTGGGGAAAATGTGGGTGAAGGGAGGGGGATGAATCTAGATATTTTAAGTATTAATATTTATTTAGTAGTAAGTAGTTATCTAAGCCTTTCTTGAAACCTTCAACTCTTCCTGCTGTGACCAGCTCCTCAGGAAGCTGATCCACAGTTCTCATAGTGAAAAAGACTTTTCTATTCTGGAAATTTAATCAGGTTATTTTGTTTTTCTTTTTTTTTTTTTTGTTTTTCCCCTGTCCTTTGAGGGGGCTGTACATGAAATAGCTTTTCTACATCCTTTTTGTATGGGGCATTTATATATTTATATAAATTAATCATGGCTAAGGGGAGACGTCTTTTCTCAAGACTAAATACCATATATACTCGAGTATATGCCAACTTTTTAGAAAGTTTTTATGCTGAAAAGACCTCCCTCAGCTTATACTTGAATTTATATGTTCTACAAGTTCTGTGTATCCAAAGTACAACTCTCCTCACCCAAAAGTGCTGGCTCTTCCAGGACCTGTAATAATGTCACATGGGTGGGAGGGGTAGTCTTGTGATGCTGCTCGGTGTATGCAGAATTCTGCAGTACTGGCTGTGATCACTGCTGGATGAGCTGAAGCAGAGCTGTGTATAATGTGCATGTATCAGAGCCTCATGTGCATAATGTTCATGTAGCTGAGTTGTGTGTAATGTGGCTAATTGCTGGGGACAGCTCTACGAGGCTAATTACAGGACAACCCTACCTGTTTAATTACTGGGGACAATCATTTCATACATGGTGGCACCAAGTCCTCTAGTTGCTGCTCTTTGCTACAGCTGTTTGCTCTGGTTAATATGGGGCATCTCTTGTTGCATTTCCTACCCTAGGCTTATACACGAGTCACTAAGTTTTCCCTGGTGTGTTTTTTTTTTTTTTTGTGTGGTAAAATTAGGTGCTCGGCTTATACTTGAGTATATATGGTTAAGTTTATTTCATAACTAAGTTGCTTCAAAGGCCAGCGGCCAGTAAACCTTTCCATATGTCCTTTTTGTAACTTTCTCTAATAATTGTTGCCGGCTCTTCCATGATGAAATAGAAGTATGTGAAGAATATGCTCTTAAAATTGTTGCACAATCGCTTTCTTCCAACAGCGCCACACCTATCCACAGGTTGTATATGGTATTTCAACTTCTTTAATTCACTTAAGACCAGACACCACCCATTGATGGGTGTAGCTTTGTATCTGGAAGAAAGAAGTTGTGTGTTTTTTTTCCCAGTCCTGTTGAACACCTTTCTTTATCTATTACTCTGTTTTTGGACGGTTTCTCCAAGGTTCGGCTATAGAATTTTTGCAGGCTTTGGTGCTGAGAGGTGTTATAGGGTCAGCTGCCTCCTGCATCATATTGCACGTATTTGGCACAAGGATACTTATATTTCTGATATTTGTGTTTTGCGTGGTCTTATGGCTTTGTATGTGCTTAAGTCGTCATAGCGCCTTTGGACTTGAGGTAGTTCCACTTTTTTTTATTTTGTAGTTATTTATTCAAAGTTAAGTATTATCTCAATTTTCCATATTTTATTGTTCGTTGTGGATTGAAGCCTGTTAGTGACCATCCTTGGTCACAAATCATTATTTTGTTATATTTAATCTGTTTTATACCTTGACTAATATCCACCCCAAGGAGGCATTCCTCACCTTTTCACCAAGCAGTTCTTGACATCTCTATGGTGCCCTGTTAGCTGGAATATTCACTGTTCTTGGCAGCCAGCTTTTATTATTATAATTATTACTAATTTATTTTAAAGCATTATTAATTCCAGGGTGCTGGACATTATATAGAGGGGAGGGGGGGGGGGACACACTACACAACGTATGTCAGACAACTACAATGGTGACAATAGATGACTACCACTAGGTACAAAAGGAGAGAGGACTCTGTCCATGAAGGCTTACAATCTACAAGAAAGGCGAAAAGAGACAGAAGGAGAGGGGCAGACATGTTTGCGGGGGTTGTAGTGGCAGCGAGGTTATTGTAGGTTATCCTGAAGAGATGGGTTTTTGGGTTGCTGAGGCTAGTGAGAGTTGGGAGGAGAGTCTAATGTGTTGAGGTAGTGAGTAGGTTGGGTCACTACTTTACGCCAAGACTACGTCGGTGCCTGATGTTTGGACCATATTTCTATCCCAAATGTAGCTTCAAGACCGTTTCACTTATTGATTGACCTCCTTTTCTACCTGTACATATTGGTCTCTACAAAACTATTACATTAATAAAAATCTGCCCAAATCAAATTTGTAGCCCAGCAGTTTACGGACTTACTGTTTTAAGAACTTTTTGATGTGTACAAGACATGGACCATCAATGTTTACTGTACAAGTCTAACAGGTAATTGTATCTTCTGATGCCTTTATATTAACAAAGTGCAGAACCATTATATAATCTCCACTGACTTATAAAATAGGGCCGACGGCTGCTCCGCTGTGGAAGCTCCGAGCCTGTAGGTTGGTCAATACGCTTTAGTTTGTTGTATAGTACAGTGTATGGTCATATTGGTTTTGCAGTATTTTTAGAATGTACTGAAGGACTTATATACTTTTTTTTAGCACTGTATGATTTGTTGTTTGGTGCATTATTATTTATTGCTTCCAGCCAGATCCAGGGAGATATCCAATCAGGAATGATGAGGGTTTTATCTTCTCCTTCTCCTCCTCTTATGAGACACCTGTCTGCTAGTTGTTTTTGGAGGTTATGTCTGCTGTACTGCACTTCAGTCTTTGTAAGTTCAAGACCCGATCTTCCATGGCAACCGTCCATAAATGAAAATTTATTGGTATTCTAAAGAAACCAATCAAAATGCACAATACCTCAGCCTAGGGCTGCTCTGCATCCTCCAGCGCTTTAGCGGTTACTACAGTATGAGGAAGACCACCTCGAAAGCTGTACAAGCTGAGGGTTGGCAGCTGATCTGGTGTATGGTTGCTTCATATGACAACTGGAGGTGCAATATTACCCCATCCCAGGCGCATGATAGATGGATAGAGAGCGAATTAATGTGTATATAACAAAAAAGTGTACATAAACATTGTATAATATATAAATTGTGTCTACATACATACACCTATACATCTATCCATCCATACAGCTATCTCCCCAACACAGCCACACACATGAGCTACACAGAGAGCGTAACCTGCCCATGCAAATGGAAACAAAAAAGTGAAGAGAAAATAAATGGTGGTTAATTGTATCTGTGAGGTGCTCCACTCACAGGAGAAGCTATAGCAGTGTACCAAGTCCCCAATCCCTGCAACAACTACAGAATTATTTGGTTCGGCATTAACTGGGCTGCATTGAAATCAAGATGTGGGGTTGTTTTCTTTCTGCTTCATAGGCATCTCATATATACAGGGCCTATTTTTATTAAGTACAGTGGGGAAAAAAAGTATTTAGTCAGCCACCAATTTTGCAAGTTCTTCCACTTAAAAATATGAGTGAGGCCTGTAATTGACATCATAGGTCGACCTCAAGTATGAGAGACAAAATGAGAAAACAAATCCAGAAAATCACATTGTCTGATCTGGAGAGAATTTATTTGCAAATTATGACGGAAAATAATTATTTGGTCACCTACAAACAAGCAAGATTTCTGGCTCTCACAGACCTGTAACTTCAAGAGGCTCCTCTGTCCTCCACTCATTACCTGTAATAATGGCACCTGTTTGAGCTTATCAGTATAAGAGACACCTGTCCACAACAGTCACACTCCAAACTCCACTATGGTGAAGACCAAAGAGATGTCGAAGGACTCCAGAAACAAAACGTAGCCCTGCACCAGACTGGGAAGAGTGAATCTACAATAGGCAAGCAGCTTGGTGTAAAGAAATCAACTGTGGGAGCAAGAATTAGAAAATGGAAGACATGCAAGACCACTGATAACATCCCTCCATCTGGGGCTCCACAAAAGATCTCACCACGTGGAGTTAAAATTATCACAAGAATGGCGAGCAGCATTTCAAGGTCCTGGAGTGGCCTAGCCAGTCTCCAGATCTCAACCCCATAAAATACCTTTGGAGGGAGCTGAAAGTCCATGCTGCCCAGCGACAGCCCCAAAACATCACTGCTCTAGAGAAGATCTGCATGGAGGAATGGGCCAACATACCAGCAACAGTGTGTGCCGACCTTGTAAAGACTTACAGAAAATGTTTGACCTCTGTCATTGCCAACAAAGGAGATAGAACAAAGTATTGAGATGAACTTTTGTTATTCACCAAATTCTTATTTTCCACCATAATTTGCAAATAAATTCTTTCCATTTTGTCTCTCATAATTGAGGTCGACCTATGATGTCAATTACAGGCGCCTCTCATCTTCTTAAGTGGAAGAACTTGCACAATTGGTGGCTGACTAAATACTCCCCCCCCCCCCCCCCCCACCCCCTTACTGTATATTATGTACAGATGGGCATCCCCTCCGTACAATGTGCTTCATTATGGGCAGTGGTGGGAAGCGTTTCACTACATGTAGGAATGTAAGCATTGTAGTATTTAATATTTTGTAGCCCCTATAATAATTTTTTCAGCACTGAATTGTATGTCATTGTATTTATGCATATGGTACGTTCTTGCCAAAGTTCTGCTGGCTTATTTTTATGGGCAGTAAATGGGCTCCCTAAAAACTAGGGGGCTTTCACCCCACTTGAGGATTACCATCTGCTACCTCTGTACTTGCCATATAATAAAGTGTACTGCACAGGATGACATCACTTTACTGTTCTTTGTTGGTAGAAAAATATATTTCAGATACAGTAACGTTAGTTTTCTGCTTAGTGAAACCATGAAAATAGAAAGGCGAATAAATCTGCATCTGTTGCCCCAGGGCTTATGGTAACTCTTGCTTCATCTATAGTCACATATACAGGCAGCACGCGCCCTGGTCAAAACTTGCATAGAAAAATTCTGTAGTGTTTTTGTTACTTGCCGCAGTTTTTCAAGATGTTTTTTGGCTCTGGTACTGGTTATACACAATGAACATCTCCTTTTACCGGTACAAACTGTAGAACCATGTGAGCTCACATTATGTTTGTGACCACACGGCTCACGACAAAGTCCTCACACATTGCTACAACCTGGGATGGTAGACGTGGAACAGGTGCAGCTCTCGGTTTCATGAGGGCGACTGAAAGGAGCGATTTGTCTCTCTAGTTTCTCTGATTAATACATAAACATCCTACAAGTGCAGCTCCTGAAAACCATAGTGAAAGCACCACGTGGAATAGGGCTAGCTTGTGCTCTCAGCAAAGCAGAACGATCAATGGAAGATTTCAGTTTATTATTTGATACAATTCCACATAATTTGGCTTCTGCTTTTGGCTAAAAATGTAACATATATATAATATATTATATTATAATAAAAAAAATCTGAATCCTAATGGCCGTCACTGAAAACGGTCAACAACCCAGCAGGTTACCTGGACTTCTATAATACAGCAGCATAGATACATATATTTGCCGTTTTGTACTGCTGTTGATATACAGCCTGCAAAGCCAGTACAGTCCCGGCAGAAATAATGGGCTCCCCACCTTTACTGGACGGTTACTCGGCTTCTTACCATTATAGCAAATCGTAGATAGGTGGCCCCCCCCCAAGACCGTAACTTTCGCTGGCACTTTAATCATGACTTCTCTCACTAAAGAAATTAGTCTAGTGGTTACAAGATAGCCCCAATCTTAGTCCCATTCTCTGGTAGGACCAAATAGCTGTACTAATATGATGCCTGTCTGCCCTATGCTGACAGAAATAATGCACTGCAATACAGAGGTATTGCAGTGTATCAGATATCAAGCAATCACATGATCAAGTCCTCTTGTGTCACTAAATTAAAAAAGTTAAGCTATTTTTTATGCGATGTGTTAAACAAACAAATTAGAATTGCGTCATCCATGCCATGGATGCTGTTTATTTTGATTATTTTTTATTTAATCTTTTGGAAAGTGGTATGTTGGGATACACATACAACTTTTTGATCATTATACCAATAAAGAATACTGCTTGCCCCACAACAGTCTTAATGTAGCTCCATTTGACTATAAAAATAACGTGCAAAGGTAGTACAACCCAAAACTATGTTAATATTGTATCCTCATAATTGTACATAACCACCTGGTAAAACAAATGTCATTTGTTATACGCAATGTTTTTTTTTTTTTTTTGTGGCATCTACAACTGCTAGGTCTACACAGCAATTTGAAAATACTGCCCAAAATCCAACCGAAATTTTTTTTTTTTGGAGCAAAAAGATCAGACAGATTTTGGATTCCCGGTGACCCTGTACATGGGATACATGGGAATCCAAAGGTGGTCTGGGGAATATACAACATGTTCTATATTCCACTGGACAGCAGGTGGTTTAGGTTTCCCTCAGTAAAAAAAAAAAAAAAATCTGTGCTGTATAGGCTGCACCACTTATTTTCTATTGAGGGCTACACAGCACAGTTGGATTCTAAATGTTGAATCCGCTGAAAATCTGACCCAAAACCTGTGCTGTGTAGACCCAGCCATATACTAGCTCATCACACAAAAAACAAGTTCTCAAACTTCTGTGTTTGACATAAATAGAGTTTTAGCCTTTCTGAATTTGTAGAGGGTGAGGGGGCTGGGCAATTGCATTAAGTACCAAATTCATGTTGGTTGCATCATCAAGGTGTTGTATAGGGTCTCAGCCTCCTTCCCCCCTGAGTTGCAATACCAGCCTCAGCCCATAGACAAGAGTAGCACTATTTTTATGGAGGGGGGAATGACAACTCTGATTTAATAAACCAATTGATTCTTCTCTGTTTTTTGTGTTCTATGAATTTGACGTACCGGTCAAAATAACTTCTATGTCTTGTATTGACCCAATGTGCTGCGAAGAACTATACTTGTTTTCAAAAGGCACATACTGTATATATTACGGTAATAGAAGTGCTTGATTTGCACAATAGTGCAGCCATCTTTTATGCAGAGTAGGGTAGTGCAGTTAATGGTGGATGAGGTGTGTGCGCATGCCTGCGCGGTGCTAGTGCATTAGGTTGGAAAGGGGGATGCTTTTAAGTAAACTGATCATGTTTTAAGAACAATTGTAGAAGGAGGGATCAAGAATAGTTGTGTTAGTAGCAGAGAAATGTCTGACTATAACGCAGGTTTTTGAATCTCTCTTTAAAATTCTGGCTGGCCTTCCAGAGAGCTTGTGCAGCACGAGCAAAGTCTTGGAGATGAAAGTGGAATGTTTGCGGTATGGAGAATTGGTCTTTTGATAATTTGAGCTGTATGAATCTGTAGACTGAGTTCTCCTTATTGACAACATGGGTAGCGTATACAGTATACCAGTGGTTATTGCTGTGTCCTGGTGGGTAAGCAACTCCATTAAATCTCATCTTGTGTGTTGCCATTCTGAGAATTGTTTTTTGGAAACCTACTGACCCCCAATTACTTTCTTGCAGGTGTGGTGGACACTGGGCTCTTCATTAACATGGCTGAAAGAGTCTACTTCGGTATGGAAGATGGAACGGTTTCAGTGCGGGACAAACCCGTATATTAACCCCTGGATACACCACTTGTGCCTTGTCCCTAGCCTATCATTTCCGTGCCAATTCTATTTTTTGGTGTTTACAGTTAAACTGCTGTCTTTTTTTGTGTCACATTTTGCCTTGTTTTTTGGTGGTACATTTTATAATGTCTTGTATAAGGGATCAGATGGTACCAAACCACATTGTTACCTGTGCCACATACATGAGACAAAATTACCGATGGCTGAAGCCCTATGATGGCAACCATTCTGTGACTCAACTGGTCAAGGATAAACCCTATTACACCACAGGTCAGTGACATTACTAAGGTACGTGATTACTGATGTCCTTGCCAGCTGGTTAGTTTATCCTCAGAAATGTTGGTTTGCCTCAAAAAATGGCCGCATTCATCATGTATAGGGTGATCTCCACTTCAGAAGTGATGCCAGAACCACAAACTAGTGACTTTTATGTATTATTCCAGTGTCTTACATCACATGCCCTAATATGTTAAAGGGTTGTTCCCAAGGTCCTAACTTCTGAGTTGGAAGACGGAAATGAGCCGAAAGCAAACAATGGAGAGGCGTCTGCGCATGCGCCGCTCTTGAAAATTCCATTTGAAATGCATGGGCAGTGCCACGCATGTGCGGCTACCTCTTCATTCTGCACAGAGAAGTTCAGGAGCCTGTTCATATGCCATAGCTGTCTAAGATGGGGGGAAAAAAAAACTTTAAAGGGGTGTATCCAAGTGAAAACTTGCAAACCTTTCACTTTGCTAAGAATTATCTGGTTTATGTTCTAGAGTCCTGTCCTATGCTTTCAGAAGTTGCATTTGGCAATGGCTTAGCTCTACCCCTCAGCAATCTTAATACATCCCAGCCAAAGTCACACTGTAGTAGCCCCTGCTGTGTAAGTGTCATTCAAACTCCCATAATGTGCTTCCCTCTGGACTGGAGAACAAAGCCTCATGTAACTCGTGTGTTTGCACAGGTTTTTTTTTTTTTCCTTTTAAACTGTTCCTTATATATCAATCTTGTTTTTTTTTTTTTTTTTTTTTTTTTATAAAAACAACCGTCCACTTTGCCATTTTTTTTTATACTGTCCTTTTTATACATTTTGATTTTTTTCCACTAGTGCCATGGAGTTGACCACGTTGTGATAAATGAGTAAACTAGTAAGTTATGTTATCCAACACTTCTGACCTGCTCATATACAACAAATTTTCTAGGCTAGTATGTTAATATATCCACTCTGTAGATTCCTATGCATGGCTTTGCCTTGTACTGTATCTACGCTTCCTTCAGGTAAAGAATAAGGCATCAACTTGTTATAATGGAAACTCCTTTAGGGTATGTTTTAAATAGGTTTGGTCCACCTTCGGTTCCCCTCAGTGAGTATACTGTTTAGAACCTGCACACAATCTTCGCCAATTGGTCTGAATTTTTGCATGTGGTTTTATACTGTGGGTCTGCTGCTGCGGAACGACCCATATAAATGTATCCTTAATGGGCTACTTGCCTTTCATTGAAGTATGCCTATGGATCCTAATGCTAGCCCACATGTGTCTGGCATTTAATACCCCTTTTGCACATGAACGTTTTGTGGATGATACTAGGATATTTGAGCTGTGGTGCGTGAGCGTTTTTTCTTTTTTTTTTTTTGCCCAGTGTCATCCCTTTTCCATACTGTCATGCTATACGCACACTCCCATCCAGATAAGTTTAGTCCAGGGTACATATAATACAGTGAACTGCTATAATATGAGCTTGATATGTTCTAGAAATGAAAACTTGAGTACAAAAGCTGTAAGCACAATACTGGAACTTTCTACCAATGCAATGTATGATGTAATGCAATATCCAAAGAATAAACTTCTAAATATTTACTAAATCGTGTTTTTTTTTTTTTTTTTACTCTTCCTAGTTATTTTATTTGGGATTAACATTTGGCCGTCTTGGCCATCGGTCTGTTGACTCAAGGAAAACACCACCTCGTATGTTTATGCTCTAACTATGTACTGTTACAGTATGGCTTCTACAGTGAAGCCGCTTGTGATTATAATGCTTTTGAAACATTCACTAAAAAATTGTTCATGTTGGTTGTAGCACATTAACTGATTTATGGTGGTTTACCCGTTGAACCTATTCACCTCTATTCTCCCCACATACCTCCAAAAAGCAAAAGGTTTGGCTCAGAGCGGCTTTGGTGCCATCATACTTGCCCCTAAATGTGTGCAACCATGTATCACATAATTGTAAACGAAGTCCATTACAGTAAAGGTCACTCTAGACACTAACTGAGACTGATGAGGCTCAGAACAAGAGAGTCCTCTCAGAGGGACAACTTTGTAAATCTTTCCCTACATGGGTGCCATTTGACAACTAAGCTCCATCCACATTTGGCAAGGTTTTAGGAATGGCATCTGAAAATGAGCCATCTAAAAACATAAAATCCCTAATATTCTATATTAATACATACAAAATTATGGGAAAAAACTACGAATGTTGTGGTCAACTGGATCAACACCATCCATGCATTTTTGAGAGGTTAAGTGGCTTTCATGATGACTCATGTTTTGTGAGCTTGTAATTTTATCTTTTACAATTTTTAACACATTCATATACTTATCTGTATTTTTAATTAAAGACCCTTGATCTATCGTGATTGGTGGACATCAACAGTGTGTAGGCTTCAAGGGATGGAACGTGTTTGTTTTATTACCATCTGTAATTAATGAACGATGTTCTATTAAAAAAAATAAAAAAAGTCCCCCTACATTTCATGTGATACAAAAGAGCATTGACTGCTCATCGGACCATCTGATACACACCTGCGGGTTTCACTTCTCTCATGCAAATCAATCAATGTCAGGGAAGCCAAGTGTGATCTTCTCTAAAATGTGTACAGTTATACTGTATAGAAATTGATTAATAAAAATAAAGAAATGATGTCCAAATTAAAAAAAAGAACAACAAAAAAATTTGGCTTCTGCACACTACATTTGTATAAAATCTACCACAGAGTGGACTCCACTAAACTGCCCAAATCTATATTTAGGTTTATGTTCTCGCTGGAATCTCAAATTCTATCAGTCTAGATCAGGTCTATAGCTCACCATTACCGAGTGATTTTTTGAGGGTCATTTGGTCTGTAGAAGTTGTCATGCTGACTATTAACTGAAATTAAAACCACAAACTAAAGGTCAATCTGTGGCCTGGACTAGACTTCAATTGATTGAGTGAAAATCTAAGTACGTCTGATTGGACCCTACATTGACCAAAAAAATCTACTATATCTAATCAACTTTTTCACTAGTATCTGGTTTTGGCATTGGTCATGATGATTAAAGTCTCTTAGCCATCTAACCTCTTATAATTTTGTCCAGCCTCTGCCACATAGTACAGTGTTCCATGATATTTGGAAAGACTAAACTACTCCGTATGGTTTGTTCCAATGTAAGGAAGTCAAAATCAAAAAGAAAGGAGATATGGTCCTAACACTTAGATTTTATTTAGAAATGCTAAAAAAATACACACAAAATTGGGTATATTTGCAATAAACACCACAGTAATGCACTAAAAAGTGTTAACAAAACAAATAGGTGGGGATAGGTAGATTGACCCTAGTAGACCCTGTCAAAAATGGACACTACACAGTCCCTCACCTTCAAAAACAGGGTGTTCGTCCCAATAAGGGCGTCTCTGCCAGGAACCTAACCCTGCAACAAGAAAACCCTAAAGTCCCATCCCAACATGTTTCGATCCACCCCAGTATAGGATCACATCAGGGGACAAGTAAGGGGCCTGAATGGACCAAAGGGTCAAATAGAAAATTCTAATGCACAAGGGCTAGACATGTATTGTGCATTATTTTCTATTTCTGCTTGCTACTTATGGCTAAATGTTACATAGATGAAAGAATATAGACATAACCTATATAATAGATATGAGATAGTATAGGGAGAGATGACCTAGTGGATGTAAGATGGATATGAGACAGTTTTTTCATACTGTAGCTCTTACTCTGGTTGCACATGGCGTAGATAAGAGTTATATATAGAAGTCGAGACAATAGCTTAAATGGATAGTGGAAATGAGACAGTTATTACATATACATTTTTACATAGATTAGATATGGGGTAGATAATGCGAAATAAAGATCTGAGAGATAATAGATTAAATGTATAGTGGACATAAGACAATGATTAGATACAGGATATACACACACATACAGTATCTCACAAAAGTGAGTGCATCCTCTCACATTTTTGTAAATATTTTGTTATATCCATGGGACAACACAGAAGATATGACAGATGTGAATAGGAATTTGGTGTTATCGCTGTCATACTGGTCATTGGAAGTTCAGCATGGCGCCTCATGGCAAAGAGCTGTCTGAGGATCTGGAAAAAAGAATTGTTGCGCTACATAAAGATGGTCAAGGCTATAAGAAGACCGAGCAATTCAAGTTTACACTGTTATACAATTTGTACGCTGACTATTAAAGGGTCGTATCTTCAGTATTGTCCTATGAAAAGATACATCAGAAATACTGGAGGCACCTAATTTTATCTAAAAAAAAACCTGGGAGAACTTATTGACTTGAGTATGAGTCTAGAGTGGGAAATGCAGTGGCTACTGGTAAATTTATTTAGTATATGTCCCCTGTAGGTAAAATACATTGCCCCCCTGTACTTACAATTATTTGTAGAAAAAGAAAAAAAAAAAATACTCCCCTCTCTGTGACATTATTGCACCACTTCTGCTGACATACAGCAGCGGGGATCTCCTAGACTGGAAGCCTAGGTTGTGATCCTGTGATGCCGATGTGTATGTACTGTGCTCACTGAGTGCTGTATATACAATAGAGAAGGCAGGACGTTTCTTTACCCACCAGGGACCATTGCTGTGGCCCTCTCCCCCTCCCACCCTCAAGGAGTACTGCTGCAGTGCCCCAGACGGCTGCCCGCTGGTATGTATGCCGCTGCTTTTTCAGCTTAACAAATGTGCTGAAACTGTCAACTTATACTTGAGTATATATGGTACACTGTTGCAGTTCTTTATTCATTACATAGTGTAATACATTGAGAACAATAAAATTTAAAGATGATCAATGAAATTGAATATTCCATGGAGTCTGGATTTGAAATGATGCTCAAAATCTAGGTGGATTCAACTTCAGCAGAAATGCCTCAAGACAAGGAATTGAGGCTCAGTAGTGAATGTGGCCTCCACGTGCCTGTATGACCACCCTACAACTGCTGGACATGCTCCTGATGAGGCAGCAGATGTTTTCCTGAGGGATCTTCTCCCAAACCTGGAATAAAGCAGCAGTCAACTCCTGGACAGTCTGTGGTGCAACATGGTGTTGGTGGATGGAATGAGACATGATAATCAAGATGTGTTCGATTGGATTCAGGTCTGGGGAATGGGCAGGCCAGTTGATAGCATCAATGCCTTCATCATGCAGGAACCGCTGATGCACATCAGCCATGTAAGGCCTAAAATTGTCATGCATCAGAAGGAACCCAGGGCACACTGCATCTGCAGATGGTCTCACAATGTGTCTAAGGATCTCCTGCTGGTACCTAATGGCAGTCAGGGTATCTCTGGCTAGCACATGGAGGACTGAGTGGCCTTCCAAAGAAATGCCTCCCCACACCATTACTGACCCCCTGCCAAACTGCTCATGCTGGAGGACGTTGCAGGCAGCAGAACATTCTCCACGGTGTTTCCAGACTGTCACATCTGTCACCTGTGAACCTGCATCCCATCCGTGAAGAGCACAGGGTGTCAATGTCAAATATGCCAATCTTGGTGTTCTCTGGCTAATGCTATTCTCTGTAAGCACAACACCGACATGTGGACTTTGGACCCTCACAAAGTCTGTTTCTGACACTGCTCCTCCTGTTCCTCCTTGCACAAAGGAGGAGGTAGCGGTCCTTCTGCTGAGTTGTTGCCCTTTTATGGCCCCCTCCACATCTCCTGGTATCTGCTCCATGCTCTGGACACCATGCTGAAAGACACAGCTAACCTTCTTGCCACAGCTCACATTGATCTGCCACCCTGGATGAGCTACAAACTACAGACGTTGCTCAAGTAGTGCAGATGTCGACTCATGCTAACTCTAGGGGTGAGAGAAATGACAGAATGCAAAAGTGGCCAAAACAACAGCCAAAAAGGATGAGAACAGAGTAATGGTCTGTGGTCCCCACCTGCAGAACCACTCCTTTATAGGGATTATTTTGCTAATTGCCTATCATTTCTTCCTGTTTTTTTCCATTTGCACAACAGCAGGAGAAATTGATTCACAATCAGTGTTGAGTCATGACTGGACAGGTTGATTTCACAGAAGTGTCATTGACTTGGACATACATTGTGTTGTTTTAAGTATTCCCTTTATTTTTTTGAGCAGTGATAATATATACAGTGCCTTGCGACAGTATTCGGCCCGCTTGAACTTTTCAACCTTTTGCCACATTTCAGGCTTCAAACATAAAGATATAAAATTTTTATGTTTTTGTGAAGAATCAACAACAAGTGGGACACAATTGTGAAATGGAATGAAATTTATTGGATATTTTGAACTTTTGTAAAAAATAAAAACTGAAAAGTGGGGCGTGCAGTATTATTTGGCCCCTTTACTTTCAGTAGAGCAAACTCACTCCAGAAGTTCAGTGAGGATCTCTGAATCATCCAATGTTGTCCTAAATGACTGATGATAAATATAATCCACCTTTGTGTAATCAAGTCTCCGTATAAATGCACCTGCTCTGTGATAGTCTCAGGGTTCTGTTTAAAGCACAGAGAGTATCATGAAGACCAAGGAACACACCAGGCAGGTCCGTCATACTGTTGTGGAGAAGCTTAAAGTCGGATTTAGATACAAAAAGATTTCCCAAACTTTAAACATCCCAAGGAGCGCTGTGCAAGGGATCATATTGAAATGGAAGGAGTATCAGACAACTGCAAATCTACCAAGACCTGGCCATCCGTCTAAACTTTCATCCCAACACAAGGAGAAGACTGATCAGAGATGCAGCCAAGAGGCCCAGGATCACACTGGATGAACTGCAGAGATCTACAGCTGAGGTGGGAGAATCTGTCCATAGGACAACAATCAGTCGTACACTGCACAAATCTGGCCTTTATGGAAGAGGCAAGAAGAAGCCATATCTCAAAGATATATATAAAAAGACTAGTTTACAGTTAAAAATGTCTAACAAGCCGCCTGGGAGACACCAAACATGTGGAAAGAAGGGGCTCTGCCAATGAAAACCAAAACTTACCCAACTTTTTGGCCACAATGGCAAAAAACAATATGTTTGGCGTAAAAGCAACGCAGCTCATCACCCTGAACACACCATCCCACTGTCACACATCATGGTTTGGGCTTTTCTTCAGCAGGGACAGGGAAGATGGTTAAAATTGATGAGAAGATGGATGGAGCCATAAACAGGACCATTCTAGAAGAAAACCTGTTGGAGTCTACAAAAGACCTGAGACTGGGACGTAGATTTATCTTCCAACAAGACAATGATCAGAAACCTAAAGCAAAATCTACAATGGAAGTTCCCAAATAAACGTCTCCAGTGTTAGAATGGCCTCAAGTCCAGACCTGAACCCAATCGAGAATCTGTGGAAAGAGCTAAAAACTGCTGCTCACAAACGCTCTCCATCCAACCTCACTGAGCTCCAGCTGCTCCACAAATCCGGGTCTCCAATCCATCCCTCAGAGCTCCAGGCTGTTTCAACCCCCAAAATCCACTCTCACATCGCCCAATCACACTGGCTCCAGCTGTCCAAACGCTCTCCATCCAATCTCACTGAGTCTCCAGCTGCTCACAAACGCTCTCCATCCAACCTCACTGAGCTCCAGCTGCTCACAAACGCTCTCCATCCAACCTCACTGAGCTCACAAGCTCTCCACCCAAACGACGTCTCCATTTTCCAACTCACTCACTGAGCTCCTGTTGCTCACAAACACTCTCCATCCAACCTCACTGAGCTCCAGCTGCTCACAAACACTCTCCATCCAACCTCACTGAGCTCCAGCTGTGCGCCAAGAAAGAATGGGCAAGAATTTCAGTCTCACAATGTGCAAAACTGATAGAGACACACCCCAAGCGACTTGCAGCTGTAATCGCAGCAAAAGGTGGTGCTACAAAGTATTAACTTAAGGAGGACGAATAATTTTGCACGCCCCACTTTTCAATTTTTTTATTTTTTACAAAAGTTTAAAATATCCAATAAATTTCGTTCCACTCACAATTGTCCCACTTGTTGATTCTTCCCAAAAAAATTAAAATGTTATATCTTTGTTTGAAGCCTGAAACGTGGCAAAAGGTTGAAAAGTTCAAGGGGGCCGAATACTTTCGCAAGGCACTGTGTAAGGGAGTTGATGAATTAGATAAAAGGTGAATGTGAGACAGTTCTTGGACATGAGAAATCTCTTTATTAGACAAAATACAATCTAAACAGACCGAAAAAAACATGGAAGCTTTTTGTGACTACTTTTTCCTTTGAGAAAGTAAGATATTCGGTATATGGCAAAAAGCGTGAGGTCCCTTTTCTTATTATTTTTATTAAACGTTACTCTCATATACTTTTTTTATTATTAATTCTTATTTGTATTTTTTATATTGTATTCATTCGATTTTTTGCTCTGGACATAGTATGATTTTTTGGGGGATATTTGTTTGTTTTTTGATTATTGGTAATATTGTGGAGGATTGCTTTTCTTTTTCCCTGTACATGTAAGGCAGGGGTGTCAAACGGCCGGCCCTCCAGCTGTTGGGAAACTACAACTCCCATCCGCCCACTGTTATGGATTATACAAATGCATGATGGGAGTTGTAGTTTCCCAACAGCTGGAGGGCCGCAGTCTGACACCTGTGATGTAAGGTTATCTCTTTGGCTCTTCACAAGGATCAGGACAAGTATGTTTATAATGTGTTTTATGATATTCTGTTTTTGGGGGTCTGTTTAGATTGTAAATTGTCTGATAAAGAGATATAAATCCTTTGGTATTGTTCGATTTGCAGCTCTGTTAAACGTGTCTTTTTCATTGTGCTGAATGCTGCTTTTCACATGAGCTAGCATTTGCTCACTCATTAGTGGTGACCATATCTTTTCTTTAGTATATAGATAAGATCTCCATATCTCTGTGTATGCTGAGAGTTGTAGTTCACCACAGGTGGAGAGCCATAAGTTGGAAACCCCTGGAATATCTTTGAGGCATCACAGTTTTCCTTTATCAAGTAAAGAGAACCCTGTAATATTATAATGTATAACTCCTGACACAGTAAAGCATCTGTGTCTGTATAAAGACATAAAATCCAGGTGTGGAAACAGAGCCGTGCTGCCCAGCTGGCAGCGTCTTCCTGTCATCGCCTGCATCACCCGCTCTGGGTCACTGGACCTTTACATATGTGCAGTTACGTCTTCTCTCTCCACTGAACAGTAACAGGTAGGAGATATGGGTAGAGGAGCACCGCTGATAGCTCAGCACATTAACCTTATAGAAATTCTGTCGTAAAAAGAGCAAACTATAAAATGATTATAAAAAAAAACCCCTTCCTCTACAAGGAAATGGGATTGATATGAAGGAGGAGAACCTCCATGCAAGATAAACCCTATATCGTTACTTCTGCACCAGGGCCAGAGAAAGCACAAGCAGATACAACAAGTGCCCGAGTTGCCATCTTGCAGGTATTAGGGGGTCCTATTTTAACAGG
Organism: Phyllomedusa bahiana; assembly: GCA_025379985.1. Lineage (NCBI taxonomy): Eukaryota > Metazoa > Chordata > Amphibia > Anura > Hylidae > Phyllomedusa > Phyllomedusa bahiana. The sequence goes on along the minus strand of JAODAL010005726.1, from coordinate 42,264 downwards.
AATATAAAGGCACCATGTTGGTTTACAGTTGACCTGGTCAGCCCACTTCCCAGTCCTGTCTGTGTCCAAAAACTAAATGTGATGAAAACTTTATTTTAAATTGGTATCATAGCTACAGATTTAGCAGAGATGGTTTTGCTTTTTAAAGATAAGAATTATATAAAAAAGGGGGAATCACCTTAAGACAGTGTCATGGGGATCATAGCAGTAGTGGATGCTACCGGGCTCCAAACCCAAAGAAGTCCCAAGGTTCCCCACAGGAAATCAGATTCCATCCTTGATTCCATCCCCAGTTCAGCGTATAGCAGGTGTCCTGGGTTTGAGTAGGGTTTGGGGGGTATTTAAGTTGACAACTTCTGCCACTAGAAATAAAGGTCCACCCTCCACCATCGTCCTCCTCATTCTTGTAGCCGTACTCTACACATCCCATCCTATCTATACATCATATTCTGGCTTTTGTTTGATCCATAGTCCTTTATTTCCTATTCTTACTACAATAATTAGCTTTTATACATAGTGACAGGTAACTGAAGACTTTTTCTAAATACATTGCGTTGTTGGTTTTTGTTTTGTCAGAAGTTGAAGATTTTATCTCCTCTTACAGCACAGTAGCTTCTTTGGTTATGACCATCTCTCCCCACGTCTCTCTTCTTTGTCTCTTATCTGTCATTGCTCTATGCCACTGTAACTCACTCAGTCCATCCATCGTGAGTCACCTCCGGTATAGTCTTATTTCTAGCTACGGACTATGGAAGCTTATAATTTAGCCAAGTTAACACTTTTTATTTTTGCTATATGGGTTTCCTAACCATAACCTTGTTACAACTACAGTATGTGTTCCATAGCCGAGCACCTGGTTGTCTATCACAGAATTAGAACATGTTTTTATCCACTGAAAGCAAACACTAAAGACTCCTATTTACGGTGTTTCTGTGTAAATAATTTTTCCATAAATTAAAAAACTACAGTAATTCAAGTATATCCCAGCTGTATATTGGAAAGTATCATCTGCAGTATCTTCTGTTGGGTGGTCTCTACTCCAGTCATAGATATCCATAGCTAACAGAGTCACTTACAGTATGTCACAAAAGTGAGTACACCCCATACATTTTTGTAAATATTGTATTAGATCTTTTTCATGGGATAACACTGAACATATGACACTTTGATACAATGTAAAATAGTCAATGTACAGCTTGTATAACAGTATAAATTTGGTGTGCCCTCAAAATAACTCAACACACAGACATCAATGTCTAACCTGCTGCCAACAAAAGTGGGTACACCTCTAAGTAAAAATGGACAAATTGTGCCCAAAGTGTGAATATTTTGTGCGGCTCCCATTATTTTCCAGCACTGCCTTACCTCTCTTGGGTATGGAGGCCACTAGAGCTTCACAACCAGGAATATAAGGCACCATGTTGGTTTACAGTTGACTTTACCTGGTCAGCCCACTTCACAGTCCTGTCTGTGTCTAAAAACTAAATGTGATGAAAACTTTATTTTAAATTAGTATCATAGCTACAGATTTAGCAGAGATGGTTTTGCTTTTTAAAGATGAGAATTATATAAAAAAAAAGGGGAATCGCCTTAAGACAGTGTCATGGGGACCATAGCAGTCCATCCATCGTGAGTCACCTCCGGTAGAGTCTTAGGGAGTTATAGGGATGCTATGTGTGAGACATCATAGAAGCTAGACTCCAAGCTGGGTCACCTCATCTGTGTGTGTAGTGCAGAGGAGACATCATAGCAGTTAATCTCTTATAGGGATATAGGGGAGCAAGATATCCTCTTTTGTGTGTGCAGTTTATAGGGAGCTGGGTCTCCTCCACTGTGTGTGCAGTGTATGGGAGACATCATAGCAGCTAGTCAGAGAGAGAAACTGATAAAAATGCTATTGTATTATTATATCATGTAATGCACTGGTGTCAAACTGCAGCCCTCCAGCTGTTGGGAAACTACAACTCCCATCACACATTTATATAATCTATAACAGTGGGCATGATGGGAGTTGTAGTTTCCCCACAGCTGGAGGGCCGCAGTTTGACACCCCTGATGTAATGGGAAAACACTGAAGATCTGACATTTTGATACAAAGTAAAGTAGTTAGGGTACAGCTTGTATGACAGTGGTATGCCCTCAACATAACTCAACACACAGCAATCAAGAAGTTCAGTGCAAGTTCTCAGCATCATACTCAGAGATTTAGAACTGGCCTCGCCATTTTGGACTAAATAAGCTGTGTGCATGTGCTCAGCCTCATATCAAGAGATAAAGATATAGATGTATAAGTGCTGCCAACATTGCTGCACAGGTTAGAGGGGTAGGGGGTCAGTCTGTGCTCAGACTGACACTGCATCAAAATAATCTACATGTCTGTCCTCTCAGTAGGAAGCCTCTTCTAAAGATGATACACAAGAAAGCCTGCGGACAGTATGGATATGGATTAAGGGAACCATGCCTTGTGGCCTGATGAGACAAAGATAAATTTATTTGGTTCAGATGGTGTCAAGCGTGTGTGGGGGCAACCAGGTAAGGAGTACAAAGACAAGTGTGTCTTGCCTACAGTCAACCATGGTAGTGGAAGTGCCATGGTTTGGAGCTGCATGAGTGCTGCCAGGGGTGGGGAGTTATAGTTCATGGAGGGAACCATAAATGCCAACATGTGTTGTGACATATTGAAGCAGAGCATGATTCCCTCCCTTCTGGGCTGCAGGGCAGTATTCCAACATGAAATGACCCAAAACACACCTCCAAGATGACCACTGCCTTCCTAAACAAAATGAGGGTAAAGGTATTGGCCAAGCATGTCTCCAGACCCAAACCCTATTGAGCATCGGTGTGGATTTCTCAAATGGAAGATGGAGGAGTGCAAGGTCTCTAATAGTTCTGTGATGTCGTCATGGAGGAGTGAAAGATGATTCCAGTGGCTGCAGCCTACGAAGCTCTATTGAACTCCATGCCAAAGATAGCTAAGGCAGTGCCTGAAAATAATGGTGGGCACACTGCATCAAATTGGTCTGCATGACTGTCGTCCCAGAAGGAAGCCTCTTCTAAACATAATGCATAAGAAAGCCTGCAAACAGTTTGTTAAAGACAATCAGGCTGAGAATATGGATTACTGGAACTATGTCCTATTGTCTTATGAGACCAAGATAAACTTATTTGGTTCAGAATGTGTCAAGCATATGTGGCGGCAACCAGGTGAGGAGTACAAAGACAAATGTGTCTTGCCTAGAGTCAAGCCTGGTGGTGGGAGTGTCATGGTTTGGGGCTGAATGAGTGCTGCTGGCTGTGGGGAGCTACAGTTCATTGGAACCATGAATGCCAACATGTACAGTGACATACTGAAGCAGAGCATTATCCCCTCTTTCTGGACTTCAGGGTACAATTCCAACATAACGACCCCAAACCAGTGCCGTTCCTAGGCTAAATTGCACTCGGGGTGAGGTGAAGAAATTTTGCCCCCCCCCCCCGTAACATAATGCGACACATTGCGGCACCATAAACCAAAGCCAAAATATACAAAAATCTTGAACACAATGTGCTGCCTATAAAACGACAAAATAATAGTCATACAGTTACCAAAATTCTAACACAAACGGCAAAAAACCGGGAATCCCAGGCTAATAGTACCAATGTCCTATAAGACCAACTTATAAACCACACACAGCGCCCAAATAATACCCCCCAACCCCATAAACCACATATCCCCAAACCACATAGGACTAAAAAAATGCCTCCAACCCAAGACCACATATAAACCACAGAGTGACTAAAAAAATACAAAACTGACCTTATTTTAATAAAAGCCATTTTTTACAAACAACCTATATTCCCGGGAAATACATGACCATACAATGGTGGATACCAGCTGAAACACATCTTTTTGCAACAAATAAGTAAATTACGAAAAAATTTTTTTATCTATTGACCTAACAGGAACGTCTTTTAAGATTTGGGTTCCCTCTTTCCCCTTCTCCATCTGTCGAGACACCATGACGTCTTCCCCGGGCCCAAACGACTTCACTGTAAAAATTTACAAAACAAACATCTTAGATTTAAAAAATTTTACAGCATTTTCTCTCCCAAAATTTCAAACTCTATCCCAAAACTCCCCATCAAATAGCACCTCATATTTAGCCATTTAAAAACCCCCTGGTACCATGTGTAGCCCCCTGTAGCCAGATAGTACCCCATGTACGAGTTTTTGCCCCTGTACCCTGAAGTACCCCCTGTACCATGTAATACCCCCCCTCATACCGGGTAGTTGCCCCGGTACCATGTAAACCCCCCCCTTCCCCGGGTAGTTGCCCCTGTAACCATGTAATACCCCCCCATAGCCAGTAGTTCCCCCTGTACCAGTTATCCCCCCCAATGCCAGGTAGTTCCCCCTGTAGCCGTTTTTATCCCCGAAATGCCGGGTATTTCCCCAAAAGCCATGTTACCCCCCCCAATGCCAGGTAGTTGCCCCTGTAGCCATGTTATCCTCCCCAGGTAGTTGCCCCCTAAAGCTAATAATAATAGAATAAAAAAACCTACCACCTCCCAAACCCTTGCAGCCGGGCCCGGGGGGTCCAGGAGCTTTGACGGGTGTAACGGGGTGACGTCACATTGCTTACACCAGCACTCAGCTTGAGGGCCCCGCGGGAAACCGTGGCCCCCTGCAACGCTGAGGGGTATCACACCGCTCACAAGCGCTGAACTACATGAGGGGGCAGGGGGGGTGATCCGTCCTGCCTCCTTCCTCTTCCAGCAGCTGCACACGGTGTTTCGCTGTGCACTGCGACTGACTCTGACTGCGCGGGCCGTCTAAAACGGATGTGCAGAATCAGGGGGCGTCCCCGGCAAAAGGGGGGGTGCGCTCCCCCCTCAGAAAGGCAACCCCCGGGGCGATGTCCGCCCGCCCGCCCCTAGGAGCGGCCCCCCGCCCCAAACAACCCCCCCCAAGCGAGCGTTTGCCTTCTAAAGGATATTTTTGGGGGGGGGTAAAGGTGCGGACTCCCCAAGCTGGCCTTTAAATCAAACCCTGTTGAGCATCGGGGGCACCCTCAAATGGAGGGGGGGGAGCACAAGTTTCTAACATACACCACTCCGTGATGGCCGTCATGGAAAAGTGGAAGATTATTCCAGTGGCTGCAACCTTGTGTTCTAGTGACCTCCTGCCCCAAAAAAAAGATAAGGCAGAGCTGGAAAAAATGTGGCACACAAAATATTTACCTTTGGGCACAATTTGCCAATTTCCTTAGGGGTGTCCTCACTTTTCTTGTCGTCGGTTTAGACATTAAGGGTGCATTCACACGGCGATGAGCAGAGACAAGCCCTCCCCCTTCACAATGACTTGCACAGATTCAGTCCAAAAACCGGACGGAAGAATGTGCAGGTACAATGTTTTGCGGGTGGCCCGCAGGCAGAAAAAACGCCGGGCGGAAAACCTGTGCCGGGGGGACATGCCCTAATGCTTTCTGTTGAGTTATTTTGGGGGCACACCAAATTTACAAATTTTTTACCCAAACCTACACTGACTATTCACTTTATTTTGTGTCGGGTCTATTGTGTTGTCCCCTGAAAAGATATAATACAATATTAACAAAAAGGTGATGGGTGTACTCACTTTTGTGAGATCCTGTATAATGATCAGAAATCATGCTGTTTACATGATTTGCTGTTTACATATGTAAACACATATGACAGCCTATCCTGAAATATGACCTGGAAGTACAGTTACAATTTAAAATATCTACTATATAAAGTTTAATAAATGTAATCTTATTCGAGTAGAAAGCTGCTATATTAGTGTCTTGGGGAAAACCCACACAATCGGAAATAATCAAATCCCCTTGACTGTTGAGACACGGTGCAGTTTTCTGGTGAAAAAGTATATAGTGGGAAAACCGGGCAGTAAACCTTACAGAATGATTATTCATTTTAGTAGCTTTCAAAGCAATAGATTTTCTATGAACATGTATCTCTTTCCAGTGGATATTCATCATATCTCAAACTTGTGCAATGTTTACGGTGTTTCTGTGTAAATAATTTTTCCATAAATTAAAAAATTACAGTAATTCAAGTATATCCCAGCTGTATATTGGAAAGTATCCTCTGCAGTATCTTCTGTTGGGTGGTCTCCACTCCAGCTTGGTATACAGTCATAGATATCCATACCTAACAGAGCCACTTACAGTATGTCCCAAAAGTCAGTACACCCATTACATTTTTGTAAATAATGTATTATATCTTTTCATGGGATAACACTGAAAATATCAAATAGACTAAAAAAAAAAAAAAAAAAAAGGGAATCTCGCAAGAGAACAGAGAGTGACTTTTAATGAATATATTTACTATTTTGCCATATACAAAATTAAAATCTATCAGTTCTAAATCTATTAATCAATAAAACTTAAATTTTTATTATGTTTTAACACTTAACTTCGATACACACTATTTAAAAACCTGATTTCTAACCTCTCAAAGTGTCCCTTTCTGATTGTGAAGGAATAACTCCTTTTCTATTATCAAGTCTGGTGGAAGACCACCTATTAGCCCTGATCCCGTGATGTAGCCATTTAGCGGGTGAAACATGTTGGGGAGGTCAGGCATGACATTTTAATTTGTAATTTCCTACCTCTTTCTTCTGTGTTACCCCCGCAGGGGGTTTCCACAAGGAAAAACCGTATATGTTTCATCCCCATAATTTAGGATACCCCCCAAAGTAAGAGGTTTTGGTTTCCCTTTTTGGATTCAAATCACTGTATTTTGGGGTTTCCCGCTAATAGGGGGGTGTTTGCTAAGGAACACACTTGTCTTTGTACGCCTTAGCTGGTTGCCGCCACACCCACTCAGCACCATCTGAACCAAATTAATTTATCTTAGTCTCATCAGACCACAGGATATGGTTACATTAATCCATGTCTTTAGTTTGCTGGATACAAGCAAATATGTTTGCAGCTTTCTTGTGCATCATCAGAGGCTTCCTTCTGGGATGACAGCCATATAGGAAATTGATACAGGTGCCAAATGGTCAGCCTTTACAGGATGACCCCTCACCCCTTTAACCTTGTACAATGCGGGGAGCACTTTTATGTCTCTTTGAAAAGACAATCTGGGATATGCACTGAGCACGGCAGTTGCTTCTTTGGGATGACCAGGCAAAAGTTTCTGATGGGCCCTGTTTTGTTAAACCCTGATGGTTTGGCCCCCTGCGCAGCTCACGGTCAGGGTGTTGACATCTTCTTATAGCCGAGGGTATGTTTATGTAGGGCAACAATTCTTTTTTGAGATCCTCTGAGAGGAGGTGCCATGTTGAACTTCCAGTATGAGAGTGTGAAAGTGATAACATAAAATTTAACACACTTGCTCCCCATTCATCCCTGAGACCTTGCAAAATTAATGAGTCACATGACACAATGGAGGGAAAATGGCCAATTGGGCACAATTTTTCCATTTTCCCTTGGGTTTTACTCACTTTTGTTGTCAGTGGTTTATACATTGATGGCTGTGTGTTGAGTTTATACAAGGTGTTCACTGAATACTTTACATTGAATAAAAGTGTTATATCTTCAGTGTTGTCCCATGAAAAGATATTATACAATATTTACAAAGATGTGAGGGGTGTACTGACTTTGGTGAGATATTGTGTAATCCAAATAACACTACTTACAGCTGCTAAATAAATACTATACAGTGCTACCTCCACACACAACAAAACTTGTTTATAGTACACCTCTGAAATAGTGGCAACACACAATGCTTAAGTAAAAACCAGAATACAATGCTAACAAAATACTAACACACAAGACCAAAAACGGGTATGGAACCCTCTCCCGGATGGGACTGTAATGAAAAAGCATCAAACCCAGGGCAGAGTTCTTGTTCTAGGACAACGAATCTAAGTATGTGTGTGGTAATATATATATAATATATATATTATATAATTATATAATATATATATATATATATATATGCACAGCTCTGGAAAAAATTGAGCACAGTGGAGTGAGTTTGGATGAAATGAAATGCCTTCCTTCCCTTCCACTTGGTAGGATCCCGCCTTAATTCCTAATGTGGGCATCCACCCATGAATGGATTGATAGATAGATAGATTGGAAAAAGATGGATAATAGGTATTAATAAGAGATATAAATGAAGAAGATATGTGGAGATGGTAGTATGGGGACAGACAGATTGTTATAGATAGTATGAGAGAGATATGAAAAAAAGGGATAGAATAGTAATAATAATATTATTAATTTTTTTAATTTTTAATAAAAAAAAAAATAATTTTATAAAGAAAAAAATTATAAAATAAATTAGAAAGTGATAATAGATAAAACATATCCCTATAATATTTTTTTAATTTTAAAGGTTTAAAAAAATACTTTTTACCTCAAATACTCCAAATTCGACAAAACAGCAGCATTCCCGTTTTTAAACAAAAGAAAATTAATTGCAAGATGAAAATGATCTTTCTCTACCCAACAACTTCCTCAACTCACATTTTAAACCCATTAATGGAAGATAATGAATAAATAAATAATAATAAAGAAAAAAGATATTGGTAACAGAAATTCGAAGTCTTTTCTTAAACCCAAAATTATGTAAATTTTACCCCAAAATTACATAAATAAATCAGCCCTACAATGTCCCTAGTTTATCATATTGGGGGAAAAATTCCCTATTTAACTATTACAAAGTTCTTTGTTATATGATGGAACACAAAGGTAGGTTAGAAACATAGATAAATAGATATGAGATTGATAGACATAATATATATATAATTATTTATAATTATAAATTTTTATAATAAATATATATATTATATATATAAAAGTACAATAGATATAAGATGAATAGATTGATAGAGATTGAGATAGATAGATAGTTAATCTTTGGTCTGATCCTTCAACTTTATGTGAATTATGAATTTTTTGGGTTAACACTTGACCATGTAGCCACCAGATGGATAATAGGAAAGTTACAATAATGCCATTTCTAGTTATGAGTAGAATTCTCTGTTCTTGGTGTAGGGTGTGCCACCTATGAGACAGGAGGTTTTGACATTAAAGTAAGTCTTTCATGCTCCACTTCACCCACCTGCAGCGCCTCACCAGTTTTCAGTTCCTCTGAAATAAAGAACTGAAGATGCTGTAGATTTCTCTGTATCTGAAGGAGACGTGGACTATGGAAACTTTTCTGAACAGTAAATCAAAAACTTAGCACAATGGGGTCTCACAAAGATATCCAACATACAGGCATAATCTGTATAATGTAGGAAATAGTTCAAATGTGTCTATATATGTCTAGTAGTAAGAGGAAACATGTCATCCCAATAACCACAAACATAAGATAGATAGGAGATAGATGCATAGATAGATATGAGATAGATAGATATGAGATAGATAGAGAGATTTGAGATAGATAGATATGAGATAGATATGAGATCGATAGACAGACAGATAGATATGAGATAGATAGATAGATAGGAGATAGATGCATAGATAGATATGAGATAGATAGATATGAGATAGATAGATATTAGATAGATAGATAGACAGAACTATATATATATAGATATTTAGGATATAGATGCATAGATAGATATGAGATAGATAGATAGGAGATAGATGCATAGATAAATATGAGATAGATATGAGATAGATAGATAGATATGAGATAGATAGATAGATAGATAGATAGATAGATAGATAGATAGATAGATAGATATGAGATAGATAGACAGACAGATAGATAGATATGAGATAGATATGAGATAGATAGATAGATATGAGAGATAGATAGATATGAGATAGATAGATATGACATAGATATGAGGTAGATAGATAGATAGAAAATTGTAAAAACAAAAATGAAGGAGTAGCGGCGCACGTTTCGCTATGAATCCCTTAGATACTTCAGTATTTTATGAAGTGTTGAACTTTATTAAAACTAGTGAGTCAGCAACACCAGATAAATATGAGGTAGATAGATAGATAGACAGACAGATAAATAGATATGACATAGATAGATAGATAGATAGATAGATAGATATGAGGTAGATGATAGATAGATAGATAGATAGATAGATAGATAGATATGAGGTAGATGATAGATATGAGGTAGATAGATATGAGATAGATAGATGATAGATATGAGATAGATAGATGATAGATATGAGATAGATAGATATGAGATAGATAGATAGATAGATATGAGATAGATAGATAGATAGATATGAGATAGATAGATATGAGATAGATATGAGATAGATAGATAGATAGATAGATAGATAGATAGATATGAGATAGATAGATATGAGATAGATAAATAGATAGATAGATATGAGATAGATATGAGGTAGATAGATATGAGATAGATAGAAAATTGTAAAAACAAAAATGAAGGAGTAGCGGCGCACGTTTCGCTATGAATCCTCTAGATACTTCAGTATTTTATGAAGTGTTCAACTTTATTAAAACTAATGAGCGAGGTTTCTCAGCAACACCAGATAAAAGCAATTGGACACATACAAGGCCTTACGCATTACACGCCTAAACTGGCGCTTCATCAGAGGCATGACAGGAAGAAACAGTTGCCGGTATTTATCATGATACATTGTTTAGGAGTGGATAAAATGTATGTCAATCAAAATGAACAGAGTAATGCCAATCCATGAAGGGAGAAATATAGAATGGAACTAACCAAGAGATAAGTACTGCCTTTAATGAGGAAGAAACCATGACTATGACTTCTCTGTTTAACACTCTAGAAAAAAGACGGTGTTCAGAATCACAGCATAACTTGAATATTGTGCTTCTATCACTTTATATTCATCTAAACATTATCCCTAAAGGTTTACGCATTGAACTGCCTTCCACTTTTCTGAATGACACAATTTTTTCTGCTGAATGGAATGCTGTGTTACAAACGTGTTCCTATTCTCTTATGAAAATGTTAATTGGAAAGAGATCTATTTTGGTAAACCAACTAACAAAGGAAATAGAGGAATTATGTGAGGCTCTACAAAAGTATGAATCACATAAGGATTTCCAAAAAATTAATAGTAGAGTTACCAATGAAGTGGTTAAATATGAAAAAAATCTATTTTTACGTAAGATGAATAAATTAAATCGAGATAAAGAGATGTTGTTGAGAGACAATAAGGCTCCCACTAGTGATCATATAGGGAGCAAACATAGCACCAACAATAATAAGGTTCAAGGATTGAACTCTACAAACATTAAAAATACACCTAAATCAAGAACATCGTCTTTTGTCAATTCTAAATACCACCACAATAAATATAAAAATAAAACTAGTGAAATTAATGAGAATAATATAACCTGCACTGATAAAATTAACCCTACACCACTTAATTATGATATTTTGGGTGCAAAACCAAAAACATCCATAAACAATATAGAACAAGTGAAAAGTATGTCTCTAAAACCTTGAGGTACTATTACTTTACCGGCATCTACAAATATACCTATAGTCACATCACACTATGGTAGAGTTTGAAAAAAATGGCACCAAATTCATTTCTATGGAAACAATTAACACTAAAAACACTAATAGTAATGCACCTGATCTGGACCTGCTAGTGCAGAATTCACTACAAAATACTAGTGTGTCCTGTGAAATAGAACTAGTTGTAAATAGGCATTCACCCAACTGTTCACTTAATATTATCAACACTTCATCTGTGGAATGCACCCCTAAAAACCTGAATGTTTATCATCCATCTAAGGTTGAATTAGCAGTAAAGGCGAGATATAGTAGAGAAAAATTTGATGAAATTAAAAAAGAATACAATAAAAAGAAACATGATAATCAGGACTCACTTTTATCAGAACCATTTTCACCCAGAATATCACAATTCCATTCAGTCCATGACACCTCTACTGAAAGTATAGATTTATTAAATATGACTTCCACACAAAACTGTGAGACACCCTCGTCTTTTTTAGAGAGGAGATCAATTGCAAGCCAGTGCATCAAAATAAAGGGAACACCCAACAAATTAAAAAGAAACGGTTCCATAGAGGTTCCAGAGGAGGAACCACTAGGAAAAAAAGAATGTTTAGAGACAAAAAGTTGACAGCAAAACGTATGATATCTGACATTTCCAAAGTAGGGATTTTTAATTTGTCTTATTATGTACTTACCAGTTCAGAAACCAATCTTCTATCTAAAGGTTCTGTCCTACCAATGATAGGATCAAACACTTTGATATGTTCATTGATTTTAATTTTTAATCATTTGGTTCGTAAACTGACATTAACAAGACACTTTATCATAAATCCGACATACGTTGAGAGTGAGGGAGAAACACAGAAGGGTAAAATAAAAGGATTTAAACCTAAGTCAAAATTTTATCCTATAAATTCCCAGGGACATTTATTAAGGACATTCTATGAATTAGTCTCTGATGAACTGCAGACTTTTCAATATAATAAAACTAGATCTAATTTAACAAAAGATGAACAAAAAGCATTGAAGGATTTACAACATAACAATCAGATTGTGATCCGACCAGCAGATAAAGGGGGAGGCATAGTGATTCTGAATTACCTAGATTACCATGAAGAAGCACAAAAGATTCTTTCTGACACTTCATATTATACGGTCTGTGCACATGATTCTTTCCCTGTAACACAACGTGAACTATATAAACTTGTTGATGGTACATATTTGGAGGGTAACATCAATAAAAATACTAAAATGTTTCTGTTTTATCAGGGAACCGAATACTCGCTTCTTTTACTATCTCCCCAAACTCCATAAGAATCGCAAAACACCGCCTGGTCGACCCATAATTGCAGGTATAAATTCCTCCACCAGCAATCTTTCTCAATTTGTTGATGCACATTTACAATTGTATGTAGTGGAATTACATAGCCACTTAAAAGACTCTGGACATCTTATTTCTCTTTTATCAGAACTCAAAATAGAGGATAATTGTACATTAATTACTTTAGACGTAACATCACTGTATACCAACATTACACATAGTCTTGGTTTAAAATGTGTTAAACATTTCCTGGAAAAAGATCCCTCCATTACGGAATCCTATAGGAATTTTTTACTCTCTTGTGTAAAATTTATTCTGGAAAACAACTATTTTAAATACGGCAGCGCCACCTACTGGCAAAGGAAGGGGACTGCTATGGGTACTAAAATGGTGCCCGCGTATGCGAATCTGTATATGGGTCTGTTTGAAGAAATCTACATATGTTCCCATCCTCTATACAATAATGTTTTATTGTACAAAAGGTTTATTGATGACCTGTTTGTTGTTTGGAAAGGTCCTGTTAATGAAATTCAAATTTTTTTATCTCACTTAAATTCAAATAATTGGGGAATTTCTTTTACAGCACACATTAATTATCAGGAAATAGAATTTTTAGACCTAAAAATCTCTGCCAGCAGTAATGGTTTTATTACTTCCACCTTTTTTTAAAGAAGTAGATACTAACAGTTTTATTAATTTTACTAGCGCCCATTACAAACCCTGGTTAAAAAATATTCCTTATGGACAAATGAGAAGATTAGGGAAAAAAGGCCCCGAAAATTAAAACCTTCAAAAGGGCAATTTCTTATTTTTAAAAAAAGGGTTTTTTTAAAAAAACAGTACCAAAAAAAATTAATAAGTGTGTTTTTGGAAAAAACCCTAAAGTATGAAACAAAAAGGGGTTTATTTAATTTAAAAAAAAACAAACCCCACTAAATTGCATTAAAAAACAAAAATTTTTAATACTGCCAAAAAAAAAAAATTTAAACCCAATTTTACGGGGGCACTGGCCCTTGAAAAAAAATTTGCCCCTTTTTTTTTGGGGCCCCAAATAGCCCCTGAGAGACCTAATTTGGGTTTCGAAGGCACTAACCTGAAGGCCTTTTTAAAGCCCTTTGTGTATTGGGAGCCCCTTTTTTTAAAGGCTGATGGATGGGGAAATTTAGGGGGGTTGTTTTTTATGCAATTGTCCGGTCCCTTTTGCTGTAAAAGTAAAATTTGGAAACTAAAAAAAATTACATCTTAATTAAAAAATGAATCTTTTGATATCAAATGCCATTGATTGAAAAAACCCAAATTTCCCTTTCTATTTAATACTTTTTGTCTGTAAAATAAAATATATGGCAAAATATTTGCCCCTTAAAACCCCAAGTTTAAACGGCTTTAGGGGGGCAAAAAAAAAAGGGGGGATTTAAGACAGAGTGTAGCCAAAAATTTTAGGGAAAAAACATATGCAAAATTTCTCTTATAAAAAATTTTCCTATTAATAAAATTTATTAGGGGTTTTTTCCAATTTGTTTCCCTTTTGCCCCAAAATTTGAGAAATTATTTGGATTTACAGCCCTGTAAAAATGTAAAAACCGGGAATGGCCTTAATGAAAATAGATCTTGAAACTTTAAAAAGTAGCGACGCATATTGAATAGGGCCCGAAAAAATTTTTTTTTTTTTTTAACTATTTGTTTAATATTAAACTTTTTATTTTTTTAAATAAAAGTTTTGTGCAATTACTGATATGTAGATTGTTTTTTGTTTTATTTTAATTGGAATCTGTTTTTTTATTTTGTAAATTTATTTTTTATGTGCTTTTTATGTTTTTTATTGGTAAATTTAATTTTTTGATACGGCTTTTCCCCAAATTGTTTTTGGTTGGGTGAACTTAAATAGGGGAATCTTTTTTTAATTTAATTTCCAATTTTTAGGCCCTTTAGGCGCTGATGCCCTTTCACCCAGATTTACAAGTGTTTCATGTCTTCTTCCCCCGGGGCCCAATTTTGGGATCTTGTAGAGACCCCTTTTGGAATCCAAATAACATAAAAAATTTGGGCTGAATATTTGAAATTCATTTTGTTTCACTTTTTTGCTGATTTTGTTTACTTATTAATTGTTAATGGAACAATTTTAACAGTTGCAGAAGAACTGAGTGACCCCTTCAGAATGAATTGTTTTCTTAGTCACAATTATAGACAAACACAATGTAACTAAACTAATAATACAAACAGTTGTACTGTTCATGTCTTTTATGGAGCACAGTGAGTGAACATCCACAGGGCAGGGAGAAAAGATAGGAGAATGTAAGGGTAGCAGACCATAACCTCAATCTACAGAGACTTTGGGTGATGCAACAAGAAAATGACCCAAAGCACATAAGGAAATAAACTAATAAACATTTGGAAAAAGAGGAAGATTTGGAATTTGGAATGCCCAAGTTAGAGTCCAAATCTTAAAGGGGGTGTTTCACTACAAGGATTGCTTTT
Organism: Phyllomedusa bahiana; assembly: GCA_025379985.1. Taxonomy (NCBI): domain Eukaryota; kingdom Metazoa; phylum Chordata; class Amphibia; order Anura; family Hylidae; genus Phyllomedusa; species Phyllomedusa bahiana. Next base: position 26,999 of record JAODAL010005726.1, on the reverse strand, counting down.
TATAATAAAGATCTTGCAAAAACAAGTCACTTTGCCATATGTGTTCATTAACAATGTCCTACCTATTCTGAGATATCCCCTCTTGCATGGGCTGCATCAGCTCCTCAGGTTACTATAGCTACAGACCTGTTCAATCTCATGATAGGCTGCCAGCACTGGTTGCTATAGCTACATACATGGCTTCTATTGCAGCCTAGTGGAAGCCAGTAAGCACACCCCTGAATTCAAAATGAAACAAAGAAAACAGGACAGAGGTGAGATGAATCAATGTAGTGAGACAACCCCTTTAATCCTAGCAAAATTCTGTGGCATGACCACAGGATGGCGCTGTACACAAAGTGTCCCAGAAGTATTGAAAAACTAAGAAATTTTCAGGGAGCAATGGTCCAAAATGCCTCATAGCTTGTGCAACTTTTCACCATTTATGTCTATAGTCAAGCAAACCAGTTTGGCTATATTCAGAACTGTCATAGAAAAGAAAGGGGAGGACTGTGAAAACACATGCATCTCTCTGTTCTCTGAGGCAGGCTTGTACAAAGCTATACTCCGGCCTCAGACTGGGATTTTGCCAAGTGACTAAACCCCTTTAACCTTGTGCATATCTTATTCCAGGCTGCAGAAACTGTTAAAGGGGTTTTGGCACAATCTCATTTCATACCTCCTGCATCCAGCTCTTCAGCTCTGTGCGCTCAGAAGGGGGTGTGTCTTATTTGTTTGAATTATATATCTTGTGACCCAGCAGGATGACATCACCAGTAAAGCATTGTGAGTAGCTGAGAGGTAAAGTTTTTGCCTTCAGGCACAAGGGTCCTAGGTTCGAATCCCTGCAGGAACCAAACCTGTATTTTTTTTTTCTCTTAATCAATGCACAGACCTGATTAAGATTTCATTTTTATTTATTTGCACTGTTTGACTAATTACTAAGGAGGACAGAGGACGGGAGTAGAATGACAGCACCTGGGGTTTGAACACTCAATAGCTGCCGGAGAGGAGAGGTGACGTCTGAGCCTGTGCGACCAGGACTGAGGAGCTCTCAGTCCTGGTCGTATCCCCTGGAGACGAGCTGTAAACAATGGATCACTAAAGTAGCAGCTAAGACAAAAGCGGTGCAGAATTTTTAATAATGATGAATGGTGAAAATGTTTATTATTTCATTTGCAAGTTTCCCAGGTCAATTTTACTTTGTGGCAAAACCCCTTTAAGTGAAGGTTATTGCTGCAAAGAGGAACTACAGGCTATTAACTTCTGTTTGGTCACTTACTTTTTCTCCCTGCATTGTAGATGTTTACTTAATGTACTTAATAAACGGCAAGAACAGTACAATTGTTTGTGATTTATTAGTTTAGTTAGATTGTGTTTGTCTGTAACTTAAATATTAATCAGACCACATTGTATTAGAAAATTATTAGTTCAGAAAATCCATTTAATTTGAAAATATTTTTTTTTTATCTGTATCTAAAAAATAAATGCAAAAAAAGAAATCTGTTAAATGAGGCCTTATATATTGACCCTACTTATTATGTAGGTTATATATGAGATCATAATCGGAACTAGACTAGAACAGATGTTTGGTCAGTGTCGGATCATCAGTTTTGACAAACACAAATGGGCTAAAATTAAAGTGAAAAGTAATAAGAAGGTCAAAGCATAAAAATACATAAAATATGTTCAAAGAGAAAACATGTTATATTAAGAACACTTTGCATAGCCATCTGTAGGCTAGGGCATGCTGGTACAGGAAATAATACAAGAATGCAATAATGAGAATGTGAACAAGAATGCACAAAAATGCTAAAACCATTATTTCATCACTTGTCCAACAAATAGAAAAGTAGAATGAAGAACCTAGAGCAGCTTTATTGAGGGCTTCCCCCTTTTGAACTCATCTGTGAAGACTTAACTATATCAATTATATAACACTAGTTCTTAGCAAAGTCACCAAGTGGACCTAGCTGGGGCCATCAAAAGTAGAGTTCATCCCTACAAATTCTTATCAACCTCGGTATTTTGGAGAATGATTCCCAAAGTGGAATAGTGGGATTATTTTCACTCCAGACGTTAAATATTGTGGGTGACCACATAAACTAGTATGTAGAAAGCAGATGTATGTGCAGAATATCACTGACCTCAAGATATCCCTATGTGAACCCCACTCCCCACATACACGCACACGCAGTGAGATTCAGTCAGTCCGATTGGACCTCCACTCCCTTCTAATGTGGTGGAGAATAGTCTAATTCGGGGATTAGCTGACATACTGAAGCAACAGATGTGATGAGCAACCTTTAAGTACTAAAAGCAATATTTATGAACAGAGCTGCGCCAGTTTTCTAGCATCATTTGAGCCAAAATCCTGTCGTAGCTCCTGTGCGCCAGATGTATGAACTGTCATAAGACAAAAACCAGTGCATCTGCTACAGACTTGACACTTTTGTATGTGCCAATTCTACAGATTTTTAAATGTGGCACAACAAAACATGGAGCGAAAATATCGTAAAATACCAGCATGAATGATATAAAGAAGGGAATGTCAACAAAAATATCACTGCAAACTAATATCCCTACTAAAATATAACTTTTATTAGATAAAGTTAAAATATATATACTTAACCCCTATATAATTTCCTACACGGTGTCCAAAATAATGAAACTACCTAAGATGATATGATATGACCCCACTCTCCTTAACCTTGTCTATCAGCGGGGTCATCGCCCTGAGAAGAGCGGCTCCGCTGTATCTGACAGACTTGGTCCCTCTAAGAATGCCAAAAATTAATACCATAAGCCTCCAGCAATCCCGACGCGTATCTCCCTAGAAAACTAGGTTTCATCAGGGGAATTAAATTAAAAGCTGTAGACCTAATCACACAAATCTCACAATAAGTGATATAAAGATGGCATAAAGATAATGGATATAATACTTAGCTTATCCTGGGAGGTATATGATGACACCTTCTCAGGAGCATACTTGTGAAGGAGGCCCAATCCATACTAATTTTAAAGTTTGCATACATTTCTTTGCACCACTTTCTGGCACATAAGTGTGTCTCACACCAGGATGAAGTTATAAAATGCTGTGAAACACTTTCATACATACTGTTGGATGCTACACTCATCTAAAGTGATTTAGAACTGGTGAGGCCCTAAGTGTCATTACAAACAGACCCCGACTGGACATGGGTTCATGGATCGCATATCATTACAGCCAGGGCATGTCTGGACACTATATCTGACATTGGATAACATGTACTACGTTGGTTCATGGTCAGGTATCATTATAACCAGACAATGTCAGGACACTACATCTGACACTGGATATTGTTCAACATTGGTTCATGGGTCATCCCTCAAACTCTTATGAACCTCAGTATTATTGGAGAATGTTTCCCAATAGTGGAATGCTTGTGTTATTTTCACTCCTGATACTAAGTATTGTGGGTGACCACTTATTTACTAAGTAGCAAGTAAGTGTAGTGCAAAGATATCACTGATCTCAAGATATTCCTTTGCGACCTCTCCTCACACAGTGAGGTTCACTCAGTCTGGTTGGACCTCCACTCTCTTCTAATATGGCGGAGAATACTCTGAATCAGTGATTAGCTGTTTGACATCCGGAAGCAACAGATGTGATAAGCAACCTGTAAGCACTAAGGGCCACATGTATGAAAACCGTCTAGGTCTAAGATGTTCTTTGTTGCCCATAGCAACCAATCAGGGACCATAGCAACCAATCAGGCGCCCCTTTCATTTTTTCAGAACACTATATGAAATGGAAGGCAAGCTCTGATCTGTTTCCATGAGCTCTGATTGGTTGCTATTGGCTCTGATAGGAAAGGAAAGTCTTACACCAAAACAGTTTTCATACTTGAGGCCCTAAGTGTCATTACAACCAGACCCCGAATGAACGCTACAGCTGACACTAGATAACATCATGGGTCAAGTATCATTACAACCAGGCCATGTTTGGACACTACATCTGAGACTAGATAACATGTACAACATTGGTTCATGGGCCAAGTATCATAGCATATTTATTTCCATGGACCTTTTTTTAAATTTTCTCATACCATAGGTATTGCTTGGCACAGCTTATAATGGGTTCCCATATTCCCATCATTACTCATACCAACAGTTATATATGCCATCAAGTCTTGCCAATAAATCCTTGTCTATTGAAATTCACTTTTAATATTTACTTATTCAATATATTCACGTTTTCGACACAGGAGGTACAGCCTCCAAAATGTTGCTGGTGTTGAGGGGTAATCAAGGAGTGCTCGCATGCTATGGAGTCTCAGCTGTGAACAAAGACTTTGTGTAGTTGCTTCCAATAATACCTCAACAAAAAGTAGTAAAGGACTACCCAATATAAATAAAAAATAAACCATACAAAATGACAGCATCTAGCCCTAATATGCCCTATAACTATTGTACTAACCCTAACTTAACAAATACGGGGAGTGCGCCCCGATAAGGGCGTTCCTGTTTGGAACCTAATCCCTACTACAATAGCCCTAGATGTCAAAAAGATCTCCTCAGGGGACTGTATTGTTCTAACCTCAAAGTCGATACTATTGGAGTTTTGTATGTGTCAGTAATTCGCGATATTGTGCTACAATCTTTATGATATATTGTACAGTTTTGTCTGATATTGCGCTATATTGCGTTTTTCTATTCTTTTGAGTCTATCCTCTTGTATATAGCCTTTGTTGTGATTGTAGCTAATACAGCATGCAAAAACCCCTTTTTTTTTCTCCCAAAAAATAGTCCCCTGAGTAGATCTTTTTGACATCTGGGAAGTTTGAAACATGTTGGGACAGGGATTTCAGGGCTATTGTAGTAGGATTAGGTTCCAAACGGGAACGCACGCCCCGTGTTTGTTAGGTTAGGGTTAGTACAATAGTTGTAGAGCAAATTAGGGCTAGATGCTGTCATTTTGTATGGTTTATTTTTTATTTATATCGGGTAGTCCTTTATTAATTTTTATTGAGGTATTATTAAAAGTTAAATTTTAATTTCCCCATCTGATTTAAGTGTCTTTTGAAAAGTGGGGAGCAGCTTGGATTTGCATTAGTCCATTGTCTGTTGTGATGTAGTTGCTTCCACAAACCATATAAGACAAAGAACAGTCTACCAACCACAGGCTATCTTTAAAACTTTGTTCCTTAAATGCAATACATTGTATGTTTAAGTCTAAATGGGATTCAAGTATCATTATAACAAAAATCACAGAAAAGTGGGACATTATTTACTCAAAAACAAAACAAGGCCATACTTACAGACCAATAGCTGGAATAAAAACTGAACCCAGTAGGAGGCAACACAGGCACCAGTGGTACTTGAGAAAGATAAACAGGTTCAGGTAATTGCTGAGCAGCAGCTCACACACCCCTCCACTAGGAGGACAATTAGATGGTAAGAATATGTACATTGAATTAATGCCTGTTCTCACCAGCATACAGAAAAGCCACAGTTTAATACATGGGGAGAGTGCACAAATGCAAAAAATACCAATAAGACAACCAGTGAGTGTGCGAGGAAGGGGTGTGTGTGTGTATTTGAGTGTGCCTGGGAGTGGTGTATGTGTATTTGATTGAGGGGAAGAGATGTGTGTTTGAGTGTGTGGGGGAAGGGTTTGTGTATTGCAGTGTATGGGGGAGGGGTGTGTGTGTGTATTTGAGTGTGCCTGGGAGTGGTGTATGTGTATTTGAGTGAGCGGGGAAGAGATGTGTGTTTGAGTGTGTGGGGGAAGGGTTTGTGTATTGCAGTGTATGGTGGAGGGGTGTGTGTGTGTTTAAGTGTGCAGGGGAGGGGTGTGTGTATTGGAGTATGGGGGGAGGGAAATGTGTATTTCAGTGTGTGTTCAAGTGTGAAGATGAGGGTTGTGTGTGTATTGGAATGTGGAGGGAGGGGTGTGGGTGTTTGAGTGTGTGGGGGAGGGATGTGTGTGTTTGAGTGTGGTCGGGCGGGGTGTATGTGTTTAAGTGTGCAAGGGGGTAAGAGTTTCCCACTTGTCTTCTGCCCCTTTGCTCCTGTCTCTTGATCCCTGCAGTCTGTCTCTGGTGGTCTCAATGGGCTGGAGACAGGCCACAAGGGGTAGAAGTTACCCTCTGCTCCCTGTCTCCTGTCCCCGTGGTCTGTCTTTGGCGGCTGCAGGGGCTAGATACAGACCGCAGGGGGCACGAGTTGCCCCCTTGTCTCCTGTCCCTTGCTCCTGTCTCCTGCCCTCTACGGTTTGTCTCTGGCGGTCGTTGGGGGCAGGAGACAGATTCCTATCATGGAAAACTGGATGTTACCTGTGGGCGATAGGTGTCACCGATACAGCATTTCTGAATGCTGTATGGTATATTTAGCCTATATGTTGTTTTAAAGTTTTTTTTATTTACAGGTTCCCATTAAAACCTTTGGATTTGGTGGACTTCGTCGGATAACTTAAGTTTTCTATTTTTTTTTAAAATAAAAATTTTTTTAAAGAGGGCGGGATCGGATGTTTTTTTAAAAAATAAAATTTTTTTTGTGAATTTTTTGTGTGTGTTTTTTTTTTTTTTTTTTATAAAATTCCAGTGATAGCAGTAGATGTGTCTGACAGACGCCTCTCCATTACTATCGCTCAGTCTTTGTTTCAGCCAGCGGTGATTGTTGTAATCCGGTGACCTAAAATGGGGGGGTCAATTATCACATACCCCAAAGCACCAGGGTTTCTGGGGAAAAGGGTGGTAACAATAGAAGTGGGCCCCTAATGTGAGGTCCCCTTTTGGGGGGCTGCAGGGTGGTATTTTTAAAATTTTTGGGGGGGACCAGTATCACTAGTTCTTCCCTTCTGTTGGGTTTAAAACGGCAGTGTCGGGTTTTACCTTGCCGGGGTTTTTGGAAAAAGGGTGGGTCCAATAATTTTTTTTTCTGAAATTTATTTTTTAAAGAGAATCTAAACATGGGGTCCACTGTAATGATAAAGGAGTTCCCCCTTTTGGGATTCTCATAAAAAATTTATTTTAAAAAAAAAATCCACAAAGTGATTTTCCATAACCACCCCAAGGGTTTAAAACCCGAAGCTCAGCCTGAAACTATGAATGGGAAATCCTTTAAAAAATGCTCCCTTCCCACTCCCTTGCTATGCCCTTCACCCCAAAGAAGCGGCCTCACATTATAACCTGGTTTTTTCCCCAGTTCCCTGGTGTGTTAGGTATGTAAGGTTTTGTCAGCCTTGGGGATGACAAAAACCCTGCTATTTCCCAAAGCCTGAGGCAGTAATGGAGGCACCTATCAGATCCTCCATTATGAAACTGAAATTAAATGGAAAAAAAACAGAGAGAAATTGCACAAAAAGACTTTTATTTAAATAAACCCTCCTCGACAACAGCCATATTTAACTATTTTATTAAATAATTCACTCCATCCTTGGTTTGACATAATCCAATGAGTCGCTAGTCCAAAGGGAAACCCTGTATAAAAGTAAAACTTTAAAAAAAAACATGACAGTACTAAAATCCATCTCAAAACCCCTTGAAGATCTTCCTGTGCTTATCTTTGGGATGCAGGGTACAAAAATTTAAACCTGCACAATATAATTTGGGGGGTACAGACAACGCACAGCACTTTCCCCCGGGGATGGTCCTATCCCCACAAGTAATTGTAAGGATGCCTGTACCCCTTTTCCCCCCACACCCCCACCTTGTGTTATGCATCCTAGTCTAACCAATATAAACCCCCCCACCCCAAAAACTCCACCTTTACCCAAGCCCTTCACCCCCACCTATCACCCCTAACATTTTCCACCCAAAAAATTTTTCCTTGACTCCACCTATATCCCACAAACTTTTCCACCTGCCCCCTTTCATTTCCCATGGGGGATTTTGTAAAAAAGGGGGGAATTTTTGGGAAAGGGAAAAGGGCTTTGGGGGGGGAAAGAGAAAAAAAAAAAAAGGTAAAATTTTTAAAGTCATAGGGGGATGTCTCCGTAAATCCCTAGGCGTAATGCACTTTTAGTCACTTACATGTCTGAAAAAACCTGGTACATGTATCAAACCACGGGTAAACCCCCCTTTTTGGTGGAAATTTTTAGTGTATTGTAAGGGTTTAGGTTCAGGCACCGGTTTTAAGTGAAAAACCCCCAGCCCCCGGGGTTGCTGAATGGGGCCACCCAAAACCCCCAGAAAACCTTATAAACAAACCCCAAAAATTTAGCTTTTTTCCCCAAAAAACTGTTACAAAATTAGGTGGGTGTGCAGGATTTCTTTGTGAAGGGGTTTTTGGGGCTCAACTAAAAAGGGGGTGTGGTTTTTAAAAAATTTTTTGGGGACCAAACCTTAAAATTTCCCCCTGAGGGAACCACTTTAAAAATTTGGCATTTTAAGGTGATATTGTAAGGGAGGGGGTAGGGGAAATCCGCTGGGAAAACCGCAAGCGATGGGAAAGTCCACCCCGGGGGAAAACGGAATCAAAATTAGCCCCCGGGTTTTTAACCCAGAGCCCGCCGCAAAAGGGGTGGACTTGTTTGGCGGCGGAGAAACAAACCAGGCGTTTCCACGGGGGCCCTTGCTTGCGGTGGGTCCCCAAAGGGTTAAGGTGGGTACAGAATCGTGAGGCCCTGGGGCCCCCGGGGTCAGGGACGGGAAATGGGTCAGGCCCAGGCGGCAAAAGGTTTCCCGGGTCGGGAAAACGGGAGCGAGCGGTCGGGGTACACGGAAAGGGGAAAATAAAAAAGGCCCAAGACGTTTTCTCTAAAGGCCAGGAGGCACAAAAAGATCCGGAAAAGGAAGGGCTCCCCGGAGGTGGAGCCAAAATTTAGGGGGCATTTAAACCGGAAACCACCAATTACCGGGCGCACTCCCCTTTAAGAGAGAGGAAAGACGGGCGCGCAGCGGGCGTTGGGGGAAAGGGCCTGGCCCAAAAGGCCGTGACAAACCGGCCTGGAGTCGGGGGGGGGGGTCAGGAAAGTGTTATGTGCCCCCGGGGGGAAACCGAGCGCGGCCAGGGAAAGGGGAAAAAAACGGACCCCGCCCCCGCCACCCCCCCCCCCCGGCACACAAAGACGGGGCTGGGGAGCGAGGGGAAAACCCCCCACCCCCCGGGGAAGGCCCTCCCGGCCCCGTCGTTACGTACCCCCCCCCTTATTAGGCCCCCCCCTCCTCCCAGCCCGGAGGAACCCCCAAAACAAGTTGAGGTTCCAAAAATTCTTGTCCCCCCGGTTTCCCCATAAAACCCTACCCCCCGGGCCCCAAACCCCCTTTCCCACTCATGAGAAAGTAACGTTTCCCCCCCGGGGACACCCTCATTTCCAAGATCTTTTTCCACCCCGGAATAAATTAGTAGCATCCGCCACCGGGGAAGGGGAGCAGCCTTACAGAAAAAAGGGGTTAAGGCCCAAGGGGTTTGAGAAGCACAAAATGAAAGGAGTTGGGAAGCGACATGGAGGGGGGACCGGATTTGAACCCCGGGTTTAGACCTAAAAAAACCTAAAAGGGCCTTTAACGGAGCGGGGACCCATTTTATAGTAGGGTCTTAAGCCTGACATATTTGGCAAAACACCCAAAAATTTAAATCGCCAGGAGAAAAAATTGGGGGGGGGGAACTCCCCCTTTTAATCCGCCGGAGCTTTCATGCGTGCCGAAGCAGGGGAAAAAAGGGATTTGGGGGGTCGGGGCCAAAATTTTGTTTTCATGTCGCGCCCAGTGTTCTGCAGCAGGGACTTGGGAAACGGGAGGCAGGGGGGGAAAGGAGGGGGGCCCGGGGGTGAAAGGCCCAAAAAAAAATATGAAAGGGGAGGCCCCCGCTGATGGGAAAATTAGGGAATTGTAAAAAATTCTGCCCATGGGGAAAGGTAAAGGCCCATATCTTTGGGGGCCCGAGCAAAATGGGCAAGAAAGGTTTCCCCAAAAAGGGTTTAAACCCCTTTCAATTGGGCCACTTGGTCTGGGGGGTGATGGGAAACCGGGGAAAAAATTTTCTAGTTAAATTTCTGAAGCGGGGAACAGAGGGCCCCCCCAAAAATTTGGAAAACGAACTGGACTCCCCGGCGAGCAATCTGCAAAAGGGCATCCCTTGAAGGCAAAAATTTGGTAAAAAAAATGGGTTTTAGCCGGGGCGCGGGGCCCGAGGGCAGGCCCGACGGGGGGACAAAGGGACATCTTAGAAAAGGGTTTCGTAACAAAACCCCGTTTAAAGGGTTTTAAAACCCCAGGGGAAATGGGGGAAAAAGGGTTTAAAAAAAAATCCATCCCCAACATTTAAACCGGGGCTAGTGGGGAATGGGGGGGGGAAAGGGGCCCCCGACGGGCCTGTGCGAGGTGTTTTGTTACGGGCAAAGGTGGTCCGGCCTAAACCAAATTCCTTAACGTCCTTAGCAAGGTTGGCCCCAATAAAACCGTGAGATTAAGGAATGGGGTTTTAGGGCGGGGGTGTAAACCCCAAATGGGGCATCCCCCAAATTTTCCAGGTTCTGTCTGCGGGGGTGCGGGGCCCCCATATGTTTCCCCAGGCGGAACCCCCAAAGGTCAACGGGGGCGGGGGGGGGGAAAGGCGCCCCGGAAGGTATTATTTTGCTCCGGAGCTTCTCCTCTCCGCCAAACCCAGAAGCTCGAGCAAATTTTTCCCCCCTTTTCAATTTTTCTCCGCCGGACGGAAGGGGGATTGGGAAACCCAAATTCGGGAGAAAAAGAGGGACCCTTCTAGTTTTGGCGGGGGGTTAAAGTCGCGGGGCCGTCTGGAGGTACTGGAAAACTTGTGGTCGGAGTAAAATTGTTGGGTGCCGAGCCCCCCTCCAGTAGTTAACGCCATTCCACCGGGCTAGCTTGATGGCAAAAAAATCCCATCTCCGATCGTATTTTTCCCTCCCCCCGGTGAAAAAGGTTTTAGGGGAAAAAACCCGCAGGGGGACCGTTCTCCCTTTTGGGCCCCTTTTGCGTGAAAAACCGCACCGACCCCCGACCAAATGGGGTAATTCAAATTGCAAACGGCTTGGGGGGGTAGGGCCGGGGCAGGTGGAAGCGGAGGCGAAAGGCCCGCCTTAAAAACTCGAAAATGCCCCCCTGGGCCTTCGGGGTGCCAGTTTCGCGGGTTAGGGGCCCTTTCTCGGGGAGCCCCAAATGGGGGGAAACCCGGGGGGGAAAAGGGTTTGGGATAAATTTGCCGGAAAAATTTACAGAATCCCAGGAAGGTTGTATAGCCCGAAACCAAAACTGGGCAAAGGCCATTGCGGACAGCGGAAAGCTTGGGGGGCCCACCCAGAAACCCCTTGGGTCCGAAAAAATATATCCCAAAAAAAGGCAGGCTGGACTGATAAAAAATGAATTTTTCCCAATTTGGGCGTTTTTAGGGGGGTTGGGCCCCGAAGGGGCCCTCAGAACCTGGCAAACTTGAACACGGGGGGTCCCCAAACCCGGAAGAAGAGTATACAAAGATGTAATCCAGGTACACTCCCGACACACGTATACAAGAAACCCCTAAAAGATGCCCGTTCACGAATTCTGGACACGGGGGGGCGTTCCCAAGGGGGCCGGGAATTTGGCAGCCCAAGTATTCGGATGGGGCCCCCGTCCTGGTTTAAAAGGGCCCCTTTCTTCCACTCATCCCCCTCCGGATGCGGAAAAGTTTTATGGGCCCCCCTTAAAGTCCAAATTTGGTAGAAAAGGAATCTTCCCCCAAAGTTAAAGGCGATCAAAAGAGCTAAGGAATCAAAGGAAAGAGGTTTACCGGATTTTTTCACCTTTGATCTTTTTAACCCCCCCGATAATCTATGCAGGGTCGCGGGTGCCGCCCTTTCTTTCCCACAAAGAAGAATCCCGCCCCCGCGGAGGGGAAAAATCTCCGAAATGAAACCCCTTTTCCTGGGGGTTTTTCCCCGGGATAAATTTCGGACATAGCTTGGTCTGGGGAAACGACAAGGGTTTAGCTCGGCCCCCGGGGGGGGGCTGGTAAAGGCAGTAGCTTTTTTGGGGGCAGTCAAAGGCGATGAGGAGGAAGGATCTCCGTTTCTTTCTCTGAAAAGACATCGGTAAACCCCCCGGGGTTTCGGGGGCGGGGCCGGCCAACGGTTCGCGGGGGCCGGGCAAAGAACGGTAAAACACCGGGCTGGTGCCAAAGGCAACGGCTAAAGGCATTGGGGCCCCCAACGATGAGTTAAAAACCGTCGCCCAAAGCTTGGGGGGAGAGTGGAGTTGAAACCCAAAGGGAAAGCCCCGAAGAAAAAGCCCCGAGGAAGGCGTGGCAAACATAAAAAGGGTCTTCCCCTTTAAATGCAGAACCCCCAAACGGGGAAAAAAGGAACATGGCTTGTGATGAAATGTAATAGTTTTGCTTAGCAGCTACCCCCGCTGACCCCCGGGGGAATGCCCCAGGGTTTTTCCCAACGGGAAACCACCGGAAGCCCTTTACTGCGACACCAAGGAGCGTTGATAAAATTTCCCGGGCCGACCCAAGAGTCCAAGAAGGCGGGGGGTTGGGAAAAGGGTGAGCCCAGCCAGACCGTTTTTTGAACCCCAGAAACATGCGGGGAAAGGGAAAAAATTTGCCCCTTGGGGACGCCCACTCCCCCAAACCCCCTAGGTGGGGGAGATTTTCCCGGAGTTTTGGGGGTTTTGGGGACAATTCCCCCCGGAATTTCTCGGGACTGGCAGAAAGAGGCACGGGGTTTGCCAGCCCGACTAGGGCCAGTTCTTGACCCGGAAGATGAAACCTTTTTACCTGCATGGGCCCCTCAAAAGGGAGTGGAGCGGGTTGCGAAGGTTTCCTCTAAAAAAACGGGACCAGGCGGGGAATTCCGGCGGGAAACGTGCTCCATCTCGTTCTTGCCGGAGTCCTAAAGGCCTCTCGGGCGAAACGCACGTCATGGGGGTTTACCCAACTAAATTAAACCCGCTAAGGGGAGGACGGGATGTCTCTTGCGGCCGGGCACACCCATTAACCCCTATCGAGAGCCCCCTTTTTTTAAAAAAAGGGTTGGGGCGAAAAGGCATGCCTGTTCCAGGATAACCGAGGCTAGTGTGCGGAACGCATGCGTAGTTCCCACGAGATTTCCCCCTGGCACAGAGTGAGGAGGGCACCCTGGGGGAAGGATGCCCGGGGGCCCGGTTCCTAAAAAAAAAACACTGGGGGAACCCCCTGGAGGAAGGACTGCGATCCGTTTTTCCAAGGGTCGTTCCGATCCCACAGGGGTGTGGCCCATGAAAAAAGGGTTTCCCCCGGGAAAAGCGGGCTGCCACAAACCTTTTTAAAAAAACGTCCCCGTAGGGAACTGGTCCCCCATCAATTAAATGTGAAATTGAGCCCTGAGGGGATGAACCCTCGGAAATTGCTTTAAAGCCCCCTTCAAATTGGGAAACGTAGGGGTAAACGAAGTTTAAAGGACCATTTTTTGGGGCCGGGGCGGCGGGAGGCGGGAAAGGACACAGAGGGATTTTTGGGCGGGTTCCCGGGGTTTTGCTGTAACATGGCGGTCAACTGGTAAAACTGCAACCCTGTTGGGGAAATTTGATTTACTGTTTGCGCGACAAATTGGGAAAGGGTTTCCCAAATCCCCGGGGCCAGAGGAAACCTTGGGGGATCCAGGGGGGCCCGGGAACTTCTTTTAACGGGAGGGGGTAGGGGGATCCCGGGGCCCACCCCGAAATCCCGATGGTTTTTAAAGCCCACCCGGGGAAGGGAATCTAATTAAAACCCCCGGTTTTCACCAGGGGCCCCGCCGCAAAGGGGGAAAAGGGGGACTTCCCCTGCGGGGAAAACCTTCCCGGGGTTTTTCCCACTGGGGGGCCCTTGCTTGCGGGGGGTAGCCGGGGTTTTGCGGGGTACAAAAATTCGTGGGGCTGAGGGGGTGGTCAGGGAAGGGAAATTGGGTCAGGACAGGGGGGGCAGAGGTTCGTTGGTCAGGAAAACAGGACGGCCGGGTTTTGGGGTTTCACGGTAGGGGCAAACAAGAAAACCCTTTTTTCTCTAAAGGAACAGGGGCACAAAAGATCGGGCGGAGGGTGGGGGGTGGACCAATTAAAAGGGCCCAGGGGCCGGAAAACCAACCCTTTTTACCGGCCCCGGGCCCCCTTTAAGAGAGAGGAAAACTGGCGCGCCCCGCCCCTTTAGGGGAGGGGGTAGCGCCCCGAACGGCCGTGCGGCGCGCCTGGATTTCGGGAGCGGGGTCGGGTAAGCTTTTTTGGGCCCGGGGGGGCGACCCGCGGCCACGGCCCCCCGGACCGGGGGACCGAAACCGCCCCCCCGCCCGGGGCACAGGGAAGACGGGCTGGGGAGCGAGGGAAAACCCGGGCACCCCGGGGGAACCCCTGGGGCCCGCCGCTCGTTACAGATATCAGTTCTAAACTGTGAAATTTTTTCTTATATGTAACCCCTTCATTAAAAAAAGGGCCCTTTCTGCATATAAAATTTTTTTTAGAAAGAGAAAAAAATTTCCTAATTTTACACACAGGAAGGCTCTAACATGATGTGAACCTTATTATTTTAACTCCTATGTTGGCCCTGTCCTTACTGACACGAATGTTCTCAAACATTAAGGCAGTTTAATTTAAAAACCTATTTTTAGCAAAAAATATACATTTTTTCCTTTTGATTAGCATAACTATTTTTTAAAAAATTTAAAACCCGTTTTAAATTTTTAAAACCCTTTAAAAACAAAAATTTTGATTTTGCAAAAAAGGGGAAATCTTTTACAATGCGGTGTATGGATCAATTCTTGACACGATTTTAAATAAAAAACCCCCCCTATTGAAAAAACCATTATCAATAAAAAAAATTTTTGAAAGTATAGTGTCGTCTCATGAAGAAATGAAGTCAACCCAACACCATATGGGAAGGGAAAACCTGGAAAAAGGGAAAAACCCTAAATTGGTCTTGTTAAAATAAACAAAGGTATAAAAAAAAAAAAGGGGAAAAACCAAAAAGGGGGGAAGAAAAGAAAAAAAAAAGGGGTTGGGGGGGGAAAGGGTTAAGGGCCCGGGCTGTGGCACCTACGGAGGCAAAAATTCATAAAGAAATAAAGGGGAAAAATTCTTTAAAAAACCCTTCAGTCGCCAAAAAGGCCCTACATAAAATCTGTTTTTCATTATACCAGAAGGGCCTGAAATTCTTGAGAGGATTGGTAAAGGTTCCAGGGCCTCCAGGTATGTAAGACTTTTATTGTCTCATCCGGGGAATGAGCGGTTCAGGCTCCTCCATTTTCCCGGGGGAAAGAAACCTCCTTTTACCCATTTCCCCTTTTGAGGACGGGGGATGGTCTGACGCCATCGGCGTGGAATCACAGTTTTAAAGAGCCCCGTTAATTCTTGTTAAGGATTTTTTTGTATGAAGATGCGTGAAGTGAAAACATAAAAAAAAAGTGGGGTTCTGGGCTATCGGGAAAACAGTTTCCCCAGTGCAGTCTTAGATAGCCTGGAGCACCTTTCCCCCCCAAAGGGTTTTGGGTTTTCAAAAAAAAAGGGGCATTGAACCCCCACCACACTAAATGTGAACCATGGTACCCGCATCCCGTTTTGCCAAAACCGCCAAACAGATATCAGGAACATTTGGGAATCCCAAATTTATGGATCAGGCCCGGCACTTAAAACCAAACCTTTTTAAAATTTTAAAGCTTGTTTCCTGTGTTTTCCCGGGGCTACCACGGGCTTTATGTGGGGGAAAAAAAAGCACCTTCTCCATTGTTTTTTTTGAAAAGGGTTTTCTGTAGTTTCCCTTTCCCGGGGCCTACAGAAAGGGAGAAAGGGGTTTTGGTTATTAGGTACAATCGCCACTGAAAAATCAGTGGGGACCCAAGGGGCCCACAGGGAAAGAACTCCCAACGTGGGCTAAACCTTTTCCCCCAATTTTTCCGGCAAATTCTGCCCCCTGATTTATGTCGGCTTTTGGGCCCCGCTCATACATACTATTGTAAAGTCCGCCGCATCTCCCCAGGTGTTGGCGCAGTGGGGGAATTTTTGGCGCTTTTGCGGCGCGGGCCTTTTGTTTCCCGCCCCCCCCGGAGGTTTAGTGTCTCCAAAACATCCCTTTGTAAAGTCCCCCGCGCCTCGCCTTGTTGGGGCGACCAGTCCCCTTGGGGGCGTGCACCTAATTTTCCCCGGTCGAGGGGGTTTGCGCTAATACAGGGTGGGGAAAAGCCCAACCGCGCCCACCAGTTTTATGGGGGGGGGTGCGGGACTTAAAACGCAAAAGGGCTGCCCCAAGAGGGTTTTCCGTTTCGAGAAAAGGCGGGAAGGACAGCGAAATCTTTAAGGATGGGGGAAAAACCCATTATCAGAAAAGAGCTCAAACCTCAAAAATTAAAAAAAAAAAAAAAAAAATCATTTTCCCAAAAATCGAACGGCGCAAAAATCAAAAATTGGGAATTTTTGGAAATTGCCGGGAAAAATCGAAATTAAAAATTCCTGAAAGCTATTTCTTTGGGGCCGGTAAAACCCGGGGGCCAATCAAAAATAGGAGGGAACAGTAAACCTTTAAAAAACCTATGGGGGAACTATTGCCCCCGGGGGGGGGGGGGGGGGGGAATCGGGGCCGGGACAGTCCAAAATAATTTTAAAAAAAGGGTTTAATTGGCTAAGCTAGGGGGGGGCTTGGCTACGGCCAATCAGAATAGGAAGCGCGGGGACCATTATAGCCTATGGAAAGTTTAAACCCAAATCAAAATCAAAGGGGGGGGACAGTTAAAAAATACAAAAAAAATTGCTGAAAAAAAGCTGTTTGGGTTTTTGAGGGGGCGGGGGCTTGGCTATCCAGCCTCGAGCCCCGAGCTATTCTCCCATTGAGTCTTTGGAGAGATCGGCGCAATGAAATCTCGGCTCTCACCCCGTGCGGCATGGAGTTGTTTAAAAAAAATAATTTTTTTAGTTTTTAAAATTTTCTCGGAAAAAGAGCTTAAACCTTCAATAAACAAAATTTTC
The DNA here is from genome assembly GCA_025379985.1 of Phyllomedusa bahiana. Taxonomy (NCBI): domain Eukaryota; kingdom Metazoa; phylum Chordata; class Amphibia; order Anura; family Hylidae; genus Phyllomedusa; species Phyllomedusa bahiana. Next base: position 10,128 of record JAODAL010005726.1, on the reverse strand, counting down.
AATTAAATCCCGAACAACGCTTTTGTCCCCCGGGCCCGGCGCTCAAAAGGGAAATTTTCAATAGAGTAATTCCCGGAAAAAAAACAGAAATTTTAAAATTTGGGTTAAAGCCTTCGTTTGGTGGCGAGCCACCCAAAATCAGAATAGGAGCGACAAAGACCCATTATACCCTTTAGGGAAAAATTTTTGGGACCAATCAAATTAAAAGGGGGGGCAGTTCAAAATACAGAAAAATGCAAAAAAAAGAGCTGATTGGTTAGCTAGGGGGGGCTTGGCTATCCTACCAATAAAGCGGAGAAACTTCTCCCATTGAAGCCTAGGGAGGGATCGGCGCAATGCAACCCGGGCGTCAGCGGGGTGGGGCTTTGGAGTATGAATAAAAAAATTTCCTTTTTTAAATTAAGTGTATATTTTATCAGATAAAGCGCGGGAAAACCTTCTCAAAAAATAAAGATTTAAAACCCCTAACAACCCCGTTTGTCCCCGAGCCCGGAAAACAATTTCGTGGGGTTTTTATAAAATGTTTTTGGCCATGTACAGTTTTATTTCCGTTGCATTAAAAAAACCCATAGGGCATCGCTCGCTCTCCCATTGGTCCAAAAAAACCGCGCCTCTTTTAACTTAGCCAATCCCCAAGCTGCTTGGTTTTTCTTTTCCCCATAGAACCCTTGAAAAATTAGCTCGCGCTCGTTTTGGCAAAGCGGGAAACGAGCCCCCCCCCGCTTTAAACCCAATCAGCTTTTTTTCTGTTTTTTACTGTTTTTTTAAAACCTGCCCCCGCCTTTGAATAGGGAATTGGTCAATATTTCCCCCATAGGTTGAATGGGTCCCTGTCGCTCCTATTTGATTGGCAATACTCCCTCCATAGGATTAATGGGCCACTGACGCTCCTATTTGATTGGCGGGTTTAGGGCCCGACCATAAAGAAGAGCTTAAAAAATTTGGGAATTACGGGTTTTTCCCCGGAAATTTCTCTCTTTGCAATTCCTTATTTTAGCGTGGGCTCGGCGCACAAAAGCTTTGTTCGGGTTTTAAAACTACTTTATTTTAGAAAAGGGTTTTGAGCTTTTTACTTGATTTGATTTCCCTTTAAAAAAATAAATTTTTTTTTTTTCATACCCCCATGCCCCCCGGGCCCGTTTGAGCCCCGAGATTGCATTGCCCCGATTCTATAGACACAATGGGAGAAGAGCTCGCGCTCTGTTTGGGCTTGGGATAGCCAACCCCCCGAATTTTCAAAAATTTCAGTCTTTTTTTTGCATTTTTACTGTTTTTTTAAACTGCCCCGCCCCTTGATTTTGATTGGTTAAAAACTTCTCCTTTGGGTATAAGGGGCCCCCTTTTCGCTCCTATTCTGTTTGGCCCCGAGTTACCCAAAGGGGCCCCGCTAGCTTCACCCAAACCCGGCTTTTTTCGCATTTTTACTGTATTTTAAAAGGTCCCCCCCCTTTTAAATTTATTGGTAAATTTTTTTCCCAAAAGGGTTTTAAGGGTTCACGGTCCCCCTATTCTAAATTTGGCCTTTTCTGCCGACCTTTTGAGAATAGTTTTTCAGAATTTAAATTTACTGTTTTTCCCCGGAAATTTTCCCAATACCCCAAATTTCCCTTGATGTTGAAACCCTTCAATTTTTTTGGGAAAGGGGAAATTTTTTTTTATGTTTTTTTTAATTTTTGGGGTTTTAAGCTTTTTTCCCTGAAAATTTTTACGCCTTTATAAAGGTTTTTTTTGGGGGGGAAATCAAAACTCCGGGCTGCACGGAGTTTAAGCCCCGAGATTTCTTTTGCGTCTTCTATGTTTCCCTTTCGCATGTTCCGTTTAAAGTTTCACTTCCCCTTTCCCGCCGGAGCATTTAGCCCAAAATAAACTGGGTTGACTGTGGGAGCTCCCGGAGCGCTGCAATGCGCCGACTTTGCCGACTCCGATCGTACATGCCTGGGGTTTTTCCCGAGCGCGCCGGTCCCCCCCCGGAACGCCTACGCGCGCCCACACTAAACCCATTCCCACCCCCTTCATGGAGGGCAGCTAAAAAGTGGCAAACCCGCTGCCCCAAAAACCCCGCACCCCCTGCGTCCAAGGGTTTTCGGGGCCGGGAGGGGGCGGGTTAAAAAAAAAAAACAGGGGGAAAAGTCCGATCAAAACATGTCGCCCCAAGGGGGGGACAGTTCAAAATACAATAAAAATGCTAAAAAAGAGCTGATTGGTTGAGCTGGGCGGGGGGTTTGGCAATCCCACCCAAATCAGAGCCCCGAGCAATTCCCCCATTGTAGTCTATGGAGAGATGGGCCGCAATAAAAATTCTGGGCCTTCGGCGCCGGCGGCATGGGTATGTTTAAAAAAAAATTAAATTTTTATTGGGTTGTAAAATATTCTCGGAAAAAGAGAAAAAACCTTCTAAAAAACATAATTAAATTTAAAAATCCCGGAACAACGCGTTTGTCGCCGAGACCGGCGTACTTTAAGGAATTGCAAAAAGAGAAAATTTGGGGGGGAAAATACGAAATTAAAAGGGGGTTTAAAGCTCTTCTAAAATTGGCCCGGCAGAAGCCAGCCAATAAAAATTAGGAGCGACAAAGACCCATTATATTATGGAGAAGTTTTACCAAAAAAAATTAAAAGGGGGGGACATTAAAAATTACAGAAAAATGCAGAAAAAAAGAGCTAAATTGGGTTTGGCTACGGGGGTTTTGGCTATCCTACCCAATAAAGAGCGCGAGCTCCCTTCTCCCTTTTGGTACCCCATGGAGAGATCGGCGAAATGAAATTTCTCGGCGTCAGCCCCTTGGCGGCAGGGGAGTATGAAAAAAAAAATTTCCTTTTTAAAAGGGTGTAAACATTATCAGTTTAAAGCGCTGAAACCTTCTCAAAAAAAAATAAAGCATTTAAAACCCCCAAAAAACGCTTTTTGTCCCCCAAACCCGGGGAAACAACTTTGTATCTTTCAATTGATTTCGGCCTTTGTACATTTTTATTTCCGATTCATTAGAAAACCCATAGGAGCACCCCCCCGCCCCCCGTTTCCCCCCCCCCCATTGGTCCAAATAACCGCGCCTTTTTTTTAACTTAGCCAATCACAGAGCTCGCGGGGAATTTTTTTTTCCCCCATAAACTCTATGAAAAGTAGCTCGCGCTTTTGATTGGGCCTAAGCGGGACAAAGCCCCGCCGTTTAAAAACCCAATCAGCTCTTTTCTCCTTTTTTTCTGTATTTTAAACTGCCCCCGCCTTTGAATTTTGATTGGTCAATTTTTTCTCCCATGGGTTAGAAGGGGTTCCCTGTCGTCCAAATTCTGATTGGTAAAATCTCCCCATAGGATTTTTGGGCCCACTGACGTCCTATTTGTTTGGGCTGGTTTAAGCCGCCCAAATCAGAAGAGTTTAAAACCCAAATTTTTAATTTTACTGTTTTTCCCCGGGCAATTCTCTCTATTCAATTCCAAAAGGGTAGGGGCGGGTTGGGCGACAAAACGATTGTTCGGGTTTTAAAACTACTTTATGTTAGGGGAAGGTTTGATTTTTTTTAACTGATAATGATTTACACTTAATAAAAATGATTTTTTTTTTATTCCATTCCGCCCCGGGGCCGGGCCGGAGATTGCTTTGCCCGATCTCCCCATAGACTAAAAAGGGAAAAAGAATTTAGCTCGCGCTCTGATTGGTGGGAAAACCCAAAGGGCCCCCGCTATTAACCAATCAGTTTTCTTTTTTCTGCATTTTTACTTTATTTTTGAACTGTCCCCCCTTGATTTTAAATTGGGTTAAAAACTTCTCCATTGGCTATAATGGGCCCGGGTGGGCTTTTTCCTGTTTGGGCCCGAGATAGCCAACCCCCGCTAGCTAAGCCAACCCGTTTTTCAGCATTTTTATGTATTTTTAAATTTGCCCCGCCTTTGTTCAAATTTGGGTTAAATTATTTCCCAAAATTTTTAAAGGGTTTCCCCTGCGCCCCTTTTCTAAAGGGGGGGGTTTTTCTCCCCGACCAAGGGAGAATAGCTTTTAAAAAATTTGAATTACTGTATTTCCCGGAAATTTTCCAATATCCAAAATTCTTATGTTGCCCCCGGTTCTAGTTTTTTGGAAATTTGGATTTTTTTATTATTTTTTTTTTTTGATTTTTAAAACCCTTTTTTTCTGACAATTTTTTTAAGCCTTTAAAAAGGCGTTTTTTTTGGGGGAACATACCCATGTCCCGGGAGCTGAGCGCCGAGATTTTTTTTGGGCGATCTTCAATGCTTCCTGCAGGGTTTTGTTCTAGTTTCATTTTCGCCCCCGCCGGAGCTTTTAGCCCAAAAATAAACTAGGTTCGGGACTGTCGGAGCTCCCGAGCGTGCAATGCCCGCACTTTCCGACTCGGGGGGGGGGGCTCCGTACATGACTCGGAGTTTTGGGAGCGCGCCCCGCGTCGCCCCGGGAACGCCTAAGCGGGGCCCACCCCTCCCCCAAATTGCACGCCCCTTCATGCGAGGCGCAGCTGAAAAGGGGCGAACGCTTGCCTAACACCGCTTTCCCTGGTCCACGGGGGGAAATTGGGGCCCGGGGGGCGCAGGTTACCCCAAAAAACCGGGGTAAAGCCCTTTTTCATTACATGCGCCCCAAGTGTCCAGGCAGGGGTGGGGCCCCACACAGGCTTCCCCAAAGGGGGAAAGTCCCCTTAAAAAAAAACCCTTTTATGTTGGTAGAAGCAAAGAAGTGCCGGGTTTAAAAATATTAAAAATGTTACCCTTGAGGGGGGGGGCAACCCTGAAAAAAATTCGGGAAGGGGGTGCAACTGAATATTTAAAGGGTCGAATTAGAGCCCCCCAAAAAAGGATTTCCCCGGACAAGCCCGGGGAAACAAAGGGGTTATCTGTGGGGAGCCAAGGGGCCCGTCAAGTCTAATAAAGATTCGAGGCTTTAGTTTTTTTGGAGTGGAAAGGGGGTTTTGAGACGTACTAAAAGATAGGGTTTTTGGGGCTGTAGATGAGGGGTTTTGGGGGGGCCCAGGGAAAGAAAATTATAAACCCCTGCGGGGCAAACGGGTTTTGTGCAAATGCACCCAAAGTTTTTTCTAGGGGTTTTGGGGATCAGACCCAAGAAATCTAAGCATTTGGGGGAAGCAAGGTGATACAATTTTGCATAGGCCCAACCCGCCCCCCCCCCGCCCATTTTTGGGCCCAAAAAGAGCTTTTCCCCTTTTTTAAAACCTTTTTGGCTTTAAATTTGGCCAAAAAATGAACTCAGAAAAAACATCTCTAAATCCGCGCCAAAAGGGAAGGGGGTAAAAAATGGGGTTTTGTCTGCACAGGTAAAAAAAGTTTGGGGAGAATGGTCATCTTGATGAGGGTTCTTCGCCAAAAAAAAGGAAAAGGGTCTCTTTGGACCAATCCCCAAGCAGTTTTTCAATCTTTGGGACTTTGGGTTTAAAAAATTTGAGTAAACAGCTGCGATAAGTTGCGGGTTTTTTAAAACCCTTTTAAATTTGAAAATTCCCCTTGTCAGGCCGGGAAAAAGGGAAAGCTCGTTAAAGGGGAAAAAGAGGGAGGTCAAGTAAAACCTTGAGACCCTCAGACTTAGAAAAATTTAATTTTTTTGAAATTTGGGCCCATGAATGAACTTATCCAACCCCGGACATAAGGAAGGAAGTAATATAAAAGGATCCTTCAGTAAAATCAGAAGATCATCCGAAAAACGCCGAACACTTGAACCCCGCAACCCAAATTTTTATGCCCCTGATGCCCCCCGGTTTAAAAACCTTTAGGGTTGTCCAATAAGTGCTCCAAACCAAGACAATGGCAAGGGGGAAACAAGGGCGCCCTTGCTTGTCCCAAATTTGTAGTAAAAGGTGTTTGCAGGACCCTTTAATCTTCCCCTTTGCAGGGGGGTTTTGATAGAAAACCCAATATTTTTGCGGGTGAAGAGGGGCCCCAACCCCAAATTTCCTGAGGGTACCAGCCACAGAGTCCCAAGAGACCCTATCGAAGGCTTTCTCAGCACCCAAGAATAGGATCTCAAGAGCCCCCTGTGAAGTTAGCACTGTGGATGATTTAACTTTTTTAAAACCGTGTTGCCCCTTCCCTCTCCCCCGGGGAAAAAACCCCCACTTGACCCGGATAAACCCAAGGCAGGAGGAGGAGTTTTAAGGGGTTTTGGCCACATTTTAACCCTTACATTTTAAGTCAAATTAAGGATTTAAGATAGGCCTGTAACCCCGAAAAACCTGTGGGCCCTTGCCTGGTTTGGGAAAATAACTGGATGTAAGCCATAGAAGTTTCCTTCGGGGAGGGGGGAAAGGGGCAAAATATCTTTTAAAAAAGCATTCAGAAAAAACTGGAGAAAGAGAAGGACATGGATTTAAAGAATTTATTTGCATAACCCAGGCCCCGGGGCTTTTCCCCCATTGGGGAGGTCCCAACACTTCCCCCTTTTCCTCACCCGAAAAAGATTCCTCCAATTTCTGAGTAACTTCGGCTGAAAGGGCCGGAAATGGAGAGGATGGTTTCTGTTTCGAGGAAGAGGAAAAGAGCAGGCCAGTGGGGTGCTGGTATAGATTTGAGTAAAATGAGCAAAACTTAGTTGCAATATCATTGGTGGTATGAGCGAGATTGCCTGACCCAGTTTTAATACACGAGACAAAGGATTGTGCTGTCCTATCTCTTGTGGCTTTTGCTAAAAGACGACCACTTTTGTTCCCGTATTTGTAGAACTTACTAGTGCATAGTTGTAATAGTTTGCCCCAGGAGGCTCCAAGTAATAGGCAGATCTCCAATCTAGCTGCTAGCAAGTCCTGCAATACTTTCTCAGAAAGGGCCTGCTTGTGTAGGAGCTCATGCGAGGCCACTCTCTGTAATGCCCTTGCAATGGTTACCAAGAGTGCCTTTTTAAGGCAGCTCCCATGTTTAATTAAAACACCTCGTAGAACACATTTCAAGGCTTCCCATTTAAAAAAAGGGGAGGTGGTGTCCCTAGCATGATCATATACAAAATGTTCAACCGTTTGCCTGAGTTCCGCCAAACAAACCGAATCCGACAATAGGGATTCATTGAGTCTCCACGGTCTGGCTTGCTGGGGTGCGGAAGGGAGAAGGAGAGAAATGTAAACCGAGGCATGGTCTGACCAGAGCACATTGCCTATAGAGGATTATCTTAGCCAGGAAAGAACGCTGTGCTGTAGCAGAATGTAATCAATCCTACTATACGGGTTATAAGGAGGGGAAAAAACTGTAATCCCTATCTGAAGGATGCTGAAGCCGCCAACCATCTACTAATTGAAACTGAAGGAAAGCTTTCTTGACTCTTTTAATGGCAGAGTAGGCAATGGAGGAGCGTCCAGTAGAGTTATCTAGTGTTGGATCAAGGGTTAGGTTGAGGTCCCTACTAAACAGGATGGTACCAATCGCCCAAGAATGTAATTTATTAAGGGCCTCCAGAAGAAAGGGGACCTGCCCCTGGTTGGGGGAATAAACATTTACTATCATGAAATCATAACCATTAATGTTGAGAATCAAGATTATGTATCTGGCTTCAGCATCCGGGATACAATCCACAACACGGTGCGCTAGAGACTTGTGGATGGCATTGGCTACAACTCTAGATTTGGAATGAGGATAATTGGCAAAGTGCCACTGGGGGAAATATCTGTCTTTTATTTGCTTTAAAATGTGTCTCCTGGACACAAATAATTTGGGCTCTTTGTCTGTAAAAATTATAGAGAATTTGGGAGCGTTTCCTATGTATATTGAGACCCTTGGCGTTGAAGGACACTAATTTAAGGTCTCCCATCTATAAAGGAGGAAATAGCTGAGTTTGTGTGCCATCAATGCCTGGCGGGGGAGAGAGAAAAAAATAAAAAGATGGGGGAGGTGAGGGAAGAAAAAGGCAGGAGAAAATACAACAATAGAGAAAAGGTTCTCCTGCTGTAACGGCTGGGTAGTGGATCCTCTGGACTACCGCAAGCGATGATAGTTAAGCCACGTCAGGGAGCGGAGTCTAAGTAGCCCCCGGTATTCACCAGAGCCCGGGCCCCAAAGCGGGATTTGGGCTTGCTGCGGCGTGAGGCTACCAGGTCGCTACCCCTGACGTGACTTGCTTGCGATGGTGGCCGAGGTGCAGCGAGGTACAGAATCGTAAGCCAAGAGTCGTAGTCGTGGGCAGGCAGTAAGGTCAAGGCTGGCAGCAATGGTTCGTGGTCGTGGATAGGCAGGAAGGTCAGGGCAGGCAGCAGAGGTTCGGAGTCGAGAAACCTAGCAAGAGGTCTGGTACACGGTAAGGCGAGATTACACTTAAAGAACACTTTTTCTAGGGCACAAGGCAACATAGATCCAGCAAGGAATGATTGCGGAGCGAAACCCTAAATAGGGGAAGCGCCCAGCAATTAACCAATTACCGGGACGCTGGCCCTTTAAATGTACAAGTACGAGCGCGCGCGCTATGGAGCGAGCACGTGCGCCTCGGCCGGCAGAGGACGCGGACGGGACAGGAACGAAGCCAGGTGAGTCCCCTGCAGGAGAGGACCCACAGCTCGCTCCGCGGCCAGCGGCACCACCCCCTTAGGTCTCCCCCTCTTCTTAGGCTGAAGGAACTTACGAATCAGATCTTGGTTCAGGATATTGGATTCTGGATCCCAGGACCTCTCCTTGGGGCCGTAGCCTCTCCAATCTACAGAAAGAAAACCCCTTACCCCTGATGGTCTTCATGTCCAAGATGTCCTTCACCTCAAACACATCAGGGGACTCTAGTACCGGAGACGGAGCAGCGCTCTTCTGGGAGAAATGGTTCAAGACCAGAGGCCATAGGAGGGACCCGTGAAAGGTGTTAGGAATCCGGAGAGATGGAGGTAGGCAGAGCTTGTAGGACACCGGATTCAGTTGCCGAAGCACTCTGAACGGTCCCAACTTATAGCTGGGGATCTTGAGGCGTATGTATTTGGAAGAGAGCCACACTTTATCCCCTGGGAGGAACGTTGCGGAAGATCTCCTCCTCTTGTCAGCTTGGGTCTTCATGCGGGCTGAGGCCTGGATTAAGGCATTTCGGGTCTCTCGCCAAATGACCCTGATATCCTGAACCTGGTTGTCCACGGCGGGCACCTCGGAGGCCGAAGCCAAGGGGAGGTGGGGGGGGGGGCGTGGATGACGACCATAGACCACAAGGAATGGGGAACGGCCAGTCGAGTCGGAGTCCCGATGGTTATATGAGAACTCGGCCCATGGAAGCAGTTTGGACCAGTTGTCCTGGCGTCCGGACACAAAGTGCCGTAGATATTCTCCCAGGATCTGATTTACCCTTTCCACCTGCCCATTAGTCTGTGGATGATACGTGGATGAGAAGTCTAGCTTGATTTGCAAGCGGAAACATAGAGCACGCCAAAACTTAGAGACAAATTGGACTCCTCGATCGGAGACGATGTGGGAGGGTAATCCATGCAGGCGAAAGATGTGATGGAAGAAGTGGCCCGCCAATTGAGGAGCAGAAGGGAGACCAGGAAGCGGCACGAAGTGGGACATCTTTGAAAATCGGTCAGTGACCACCCAGATGACCGAGTTTCCAGAGGAAGAAGGAAGATCCGTAATGAAGTCCATGCCTATGTGTGTCCATGGAGAATCCGGAACAGGCAGAGGGACTAAGAGGCCTGTGGGCCTATGGTGTGGGACCTTGTTTCGGGCACCCTGTTGGACAGGAGAGAACAAGTCCTTGACATCTTGGAGCAGAGTTGGCCACCAGTAGTTTTCCGAGATGAGGCGTAGGAATTTCCCTATCCTGGAGTGGCCGGCCAGAAGAGAACTATGCCCCCAACCCAGAATTCTCTTCCTGAGTGCGGGATGCACGTAGGTTTTGCCCGGAGGAACACTACGGAGATCCACAGGAGCCACATGAACCAGCCGTTCAGGGCTAATGATGTGCTGGGACACTGGTTCTTCTCCGGTGACGTCAGAAGCACGGGAGAGGGCATCTGCCTTGACATTTTTCTAGGCCGCTCGGAAGTGGATCTTGAAATCAAAACGAGAGAAAAAAAGAGACCACCGTGCCTGGCGAGGATTTAAATGCTGGGCTGTCGGAGGTATTGGGGATTTTTGGGTCGGAAGACGTCAAATGGGTTCGGATCCCTCCAACAGATGTCGCCATCCTCCAGGGACAATTTTTATGGCCAAAAAATC